>CBVK0101062861.1:0-18071 GCA_900067695.1 Picea abies
AATTTTCTTTAATAACTACTTTTTTAGCCAATATTTGATATACTCTTTTAATGGCCGAACCGTTATGTTTCGCCTCATTTAGAGCAAGTATAATTATTAAATAAATTATTTTTAATAAAATATCAATGAATATTTAAAGCCTTTTGTAAATGTAAACTTAAATATTTGTGCCTCAATGCGGGACTCACTTCAGATGTTAATGAACTTCTTTTAATAAACTGTTTTCCGAAAATTATTTGCCGCCAAGATAAAAATAGTCTCGACTGTAATTAAATTTTTCGGGCTTGATAACTATCATTCCAGCCATGGAAAAAGATTCTAAGTTGTTCTTCATGTCTCTATCTTTCTAATGAGCTCTTGTTTGCTCAATTTGGACAATTGGTTCAAAATTTATGACCTCTTGGATCAAAAGTTATGACCTCCGAAAAATAGAGACTCAACAATTGTTGATCAATTCTCCATGTGAATCTTGGCCTTTGATTTGAAAATTTGCTTTATTTATCCCACGTGCATTGTGGGAGGGCACTAATTACATGTTTATAAAGAAGATGAGATTTCATATTATTTGTGTGTGAAGTAGAGAGAGCCATGGAACCTTGCATAGTTTGTAGGTCGGAGTATGCGAAGGTAAGTGTGTATGAAGGAAGGTACGTGGGAGGGAATCTTCGCACAGTAAAACCCAGTAAATATTGAAAAATAAACAAAGTGCTGAAACACCTTGAAATTCCTTAGTTCATGTGTGGAGGGAGGTTTCGTTGTGCAAGAGTTGGGATGTGCGAAGGGAGGTGTGTTCGAAGGACTGGAGCGAATCTTCGCATAATGAAACCCAATAAATATTGAAAAATAAAGTAAGTGTTAAAACACATTGAAACAACTTAGTTCATGTGCATAGGGAGGTTTGGTTGTGTGAGATTTGGTATGTGCGAGGGGAGGTGTCTGCGAAGGAGTGGAGGGAATCTATTCACACTAAAACCAAATAAATCTTGAAAATAAACTGCAAAGGAGTGGAGGGAATCTTCGCATTGTAAATCCCAATAAATCTTGAAAAATAGTGGAGGGAATCTTCGCATTGTAAATCCCAATAAATCTTGAAAAATAAATGAAGTGTTGAAACACCTTAGTTCATGGGCGGAGGGAGGTTTGGTTGTCAGGGAGTTGGGATGTGTGAAGGGAGGTGTGTGGGAAGGAATGGAGTGTGCATAGGGAGTTATATGGGAGGGAATATCAACACAACATAAGTCATAAAATGACTAAGTATGTAGAGTGATACAATAGAGAGGAAGAGGGATAAGTAATGTAGAGAAAAGGAAAAAATTGACTAAGTATGGGGGTATTGTGGTATTGAGGGGGGTTAAATTCCCTCTGCTCAACAATAAGAATCACACTCGAAGACAATGCCCAATTAGACTCTTCTCCGTTTGGGGTAGTGTGATTCTATGGATTCATGATCCAACAAATTTTTGATGGAATTTAATGATTAGATGTTTGTTTTCGAATGTTCCCTTCAAACTATTTATCTTTTTTGCGTTTATTTATTTTCTGTTTTAATGCATGAAAAAAAATTGATTTAAATAATTGATTTGTTTTTAAGAAATCCAGGCCCAAGATAACCTTTAGAAAATGGTATGTAAACAATACATATAGCTAAATAATTCTAACAATAATGCTATCATTCATCAACTATGAAATATTCTTTAAGAAACAAAAATAAACGACATACGTGCAAGATTTTGGACAGTTGGTTTTCATTGATGTCAACCCTTAGAGAGTGATCTTAGAGATTGTTTTCAGGGATATTGTTGGACAATTGGTTTGGACGGTTGGTTTTCATTGATGTCAACCCTTGGAGAGTGATATTAGATATTGATGTCAACCCTATTGATGTCAACCCTTGGAGAGTGATATTAGATATTGATGTCAACCCTTGGATAAGTATGGAAGCCCTAGAGATGTGGATGAGATCGTTGGACAATTGGTTGTCATGTTAGAGGTCTACTATTGATATTGACATATTGTTAAGGTATACACTTGTCATGGTATAGATTGTGGTATAAGTTGATGTACATGGTTGATATGCAAGGTTGGCAGATGGTATGATACATGTGTTGTTGATGTGCATGGTTGACACATGGTATGGTACATGTGTTGATGTGCATGGTTGATGCATGGAATAGGCATGATACATGGTATGTTAGAGGCACATATCTTGTGATGGTATGTTGGTGACTTTGGTACATGCTTGGTAGAGACATGTCTAGAGGTTCCCTTGGTATATGATCAATGTGAGAGTATCCAGTGACAGGTTGGTCATGGAACCCACAGTTGATCGAGGAATAAAGATATGAAGGTCAATATACTAGCAAGTAAGACTATCATAGATGGATAATACACATCATGCCATTTCTGGTGATATATAGTACACCACGTAGTTCCTCACGGTTGAGGAGATATGGTTCTGTGAAGTTGGAGGTCACTCAAGAATATTATAGAAGCCTCTAGAAGGTCATCAAGAAGGTTGACCAGTCAAAGTGGTTGCAACAAGGGATTAATTATTGAAAAAGATTAGTTAATTATTGTAGGGATAATTAATTAATTATTGCATGCCATTAATTAATTATCAAAAAACTAAAGGGTGAGTTAACAAGTTGCATGTCGAAGTAAGTGACAATAAATAAAAGATAATTAATTATTGCAGGGATAATTAATTATTGAAGGAACAATTAATTATTGGAGGGATAATTAATTATTACAGGGAATAGTAAAGTGGGAGTCAACAAAAGATAACATGTTGCACGTGAGTTGCATTAATTAACTATTGTGGGAATAATTAATTGTTGGAGAGATAATTAATTATTACATGGAAAAACAAAGTGGAGTAAACAAAAGATAACAGGTTGCATGTGAGAGATAATTAATTATTGCAGGAATAATTAATATTGCAGGAATAATTAATTATTGGAGAGATAATCAATTATTGTAGGGATAATTAATTATTGCATGAGAGATAATTAATTATTATAGGGAAAAGAAAAGTGGAGTAAACAAAAGATAACATGTTGCACGTGAGTTGCATGTCATTAAGAAATTTCTCTTATATAACACAGAAAAAGAGTCCATTGCAAATCACTTATGTGAAGACTTCTGAGCATACAGAGTGAAGATATGAGGCACCGAGTCGAGGTTAGAGAAGTCCAGTGAAGAAAGGAGTTTGTAGGAGCTAAGAGTATGGAGAAGGGGTTTCATATAGGAATTCATTGAGTACATCCATGGGTTTTAGGAGGAAAAGCATGAACATCTACGACCTACATGAGGAAAAGCGTGGATACCCACGAGAATACAATACACATAGTTGTGGACTTGCGAGGAAAAACCCAGGAAGGTCAGGGATCAATAACTCAGTTCAATTTCAAGGTAAAGGTATGTCTTCTTAAGTATGTTAGGGAGTTATTCTGAAGAAATCAGGAACATGTATGTCTCAATGAGTTATAAGCACTTGATTAGAAGAACTCTTTTGTGGATTTTAGTATGAGGTATGTGTGATTGCAGTCTTGATGATATATTGATATCAGTAGCAACAACATGTATATAGTTCTAGGGACAGGGACAATGATAAGTTTATGTGGTAGTGATAGAGTGGTCTATAGTAATATTTTAGGGTGGTTTGGATGGGGCAAGGAAAGGGGGTTGTAGCTTCCTTTCGGTTGGTGCCAAAGAATTAGGGAGTTGGAGCTTACTTCAGGTTGCAAACTGTAAATAGGGGGTTGGAGCCTCCTTCCAGTTGTAGCTAGTAAATCAGGGAGTTGGAGCTTCCTTTAGGTTGGAGCATGAGAATTAGGAAGTTGGAGCCTCCTCCCAGTATGAGCTGGAAAACTGGAAAGTTGGTGCTTCTTATGAATGCATTTCTTTTGACATATAAGAAAATCATTCTGTGGTTTTCTCCCGCATTGGGTTTCCACATAAATCTTGGTGTATTGCGTATCTGTGATTATTTCAAGCATTAGTGGTATACTAAACATAGATGATAAACTATCGAATGGTAACTATTTATATGCTTTGATTATTGAAGATTTTATATTTTGGTTAAAAGTGATAAAAGTGATATTACCAATTCAACCCCCCCTCTCAGTATTCCAACACAATATACATAAGGAGAAGACTATCAAGAAATAATTCTAAGTTGTTCTTATATGTGACAAATTAAAACACATTGATTTTCTCCAACTTTCATTAAGAGATCAATCAATTACTCAAGATAACTCAAAATAATAACGATCTTACTAAATGCTTGTAGTAGCTAAAAAAACACAGAAACAATCCACATATATGGTTGCATCCACAAGTTTGGTAAACAATTTGTATCTTTTTCTCATGGAGCTTCTCAATTAACTGCAGCAAGAAATAGTTCTTCACACCAATTACAAAATTTCATGCAAAAACTATCGACCCTTGTTGCATGATCGATCATCTTATTTATCAAAATGGATTTGTTTAAAAATAACTTTTAATCTAGTTCTAGTAAAGAAAAAAATAACGACGTGGACTAATCCACGTATCTTTTGCAAGTCATCTCATGGTCACTAGGTGATCACTATAGTGGGTGCGATTTGTCATACTTAGACCATTTGAAAAAAATATCTTCCCATGTGTGTACAAGGGGAACCAATGCTGATCCATGGGAGTGCTAAGCACCTCCTTCATATCTATCATGCATTTTATGAATTTGTCCAACCTAGCACCTAGGTACTGTAGAACCCTTGATGCTCTCATCAAGCCTTCCACAAAGTTTCTTACCTGCCATTTTCACCAAGGTTTTTATTTGGAGAACATCAAACTCATACTTCTGGTATCGATCGATGTGCTATTTCATTATATCATCGAGGTCTCTAAAATTATCAGGTGATCCAAACTCAGGGAACTGAATATCCCTCATTTTATCATTTATCTTCTCCCAATTTCCGAGACACTCTTTCCACCTTTATTACATCTTTTGTTGTGGTTCAACAATTACCCGGTTCCAATACTTAATTGCCCTTTGTATTCTTTCTATGCCGTCATCCATGAGCACCTTGATGCCATGTTCTTCTTCACCTCAACCCTTTTGGATTTCCTTGACGTATTCAATTTGAGCTAAGGCCTTGTGTGCCTGTTCATACCATCTCAACATGTCTTTGTGTGACACCAACCCTAGTAGAGTATCCTCTTGGTAATTCACAACACGGGTCATGAAAATATCTCTTTCTAACTTGAACCAGTTATATTCTTCTAGGAATTAAACCCTCAAGATTATGACTGCTTGAGTCGTGTTCCAGTAGTACTCAACTTGATGCCTAAGGTTCTCTAGCTCCATTCTCATGGCCTCTACTTCCCTTTCATATTCTCTAGCTTTGTCAATGGTAGTGCTGGATAAAACCATCCCTATCCCCAATAATTCACTTACCTTAGCTTTCTTAGCATTGAACAGGGTCTCCTCGGTAGTCAAAACTATAGTATTGTGCAAGGTGAGATTTCTCTTCCTACTTGTCCTTTTGATCAACAACTGTCTATTCCGATCATATGATATAGCTTCTATGTTTTCCATTTCATCAACATGCTTTGATATCTACTGGCTACCCCATCCCATCATATTTCCTAGGTTTCTTGGAGTATGGAATTGTTCTAGGACCGATGTAACATACTGTTTATTCATTAATTCCTTTACTCAAAATTTCGTCATATTTTTTTTTTCTTTAAACAACCATGACATTGTATATAACTTGAAATCTATCTTAGATATCAACATAAGAAATTCTTCTTCTTCATACATGATATAGTAAGGGATTAAAATATTTTAAGAGGGGGTACCACCTGAATTTGGCAACAAGGAAGGTGTGTTTAAATTTAAACCTTCATATACACATAATTCATATGTAATATCCTTGGATCTTTGGTTGTAAGTAATATCATACCCAACTATACTATTAGGTAACTAAATTAATTCCTAACTCTATTACTTTTCAAGTCCACTAACAACCTATAATGGATTTTATACATATGTTTGCTTATATATATAAAATATATGTATATATTCCTAACTCTATTACCTTTCAAGTCCACTAACTACCTTGGATCGTGAGGATTATCCAAGGTATTCAAATCATAACCCAAGTCCTCATACATTGCATAAACATTATATATGGGTTATCCTAGGAATACACCTCTACCATATACTGTAGTGTAAAGCTACGATAAGGTTGGACTATTGCACTTGCAGGGTAAGTAATTAATATGATTTGAACCATACTAGTCTTCACCAGTCACCTTACAACCTCCCTATCGACGTCTCATAAAGTCCTTCCTTTATAATTTAAAACCTGCAACTTGCAAATGACACTTTGCTTGCGTTTGATCTCTTGGGTCACTATCCAAAGCCTCCAACTACACTACTTCACGTGCCTGGGGTGTTAACTGCTTCACACTTAATTTGGCCACTTGCCTTTGTAGTTCGTGTGATTAATTTCGTTAAAGATTTTGTCAGAGCATTGGTTTTGGAGAGGTTTTCATTACTATGGCAAAGCTCATTCTTTGTTTTGGTAAAACCGACAATGATCTTTGTAATAGGTTTTTTTCCGGGATGAAGTTCCCATGGCTTTCAGCTTGGGATACTTGTTCCTTGCATGGACTTGTGACTTATTACAATATTTTCCAACAATTTATCCACATCTACTCCTTCATAAAGTTTTGTAGTTTTTCTTCCTTTCCACAGAGGGTTGCATTCCAATGATTCATCGAGGAGTCTGCTATGTGCATCATGGGTAGCGTTTATTCTTCAGAGTACTGTTCATGTTTTTGGCATCCATGGCTTAGTGCTTTCCTCACATAAGGTAAGCATTATTTCTTCCATAGAATATCTCCGAGGAATACATTATTACTTGGTTCAAAAGGGTTAAAATGAACGTTTGAGGGTTAATCTCTGTTCGCTAAAGGAATCATTTCTTGAGGTCTGATTGTATTAAATATAAATCTTAGAGCCTAATTCTTCCTCATCTCTTGATAAAACTATCTCTGTCTAATAATAGTTCGATGTACACTTGTTTTTGGGTATTATTTCATATCTGGTAAATTCACTATGTTATGATTGATTGAAAATGTTGCAGAGATATTTCCATTTGTCTTCTCGAAGTTGTATTTACAACCATTGGTTACCTGTTACTTCTACCATAACTATTGGGCTGATCCGAGTTATCAGGTAGTATATCAAACTTGTCTTTAGTCATATAATCTGAGCCTTTATTTGAACTGGTCGACCGAGGAGGTCAAGTCTCACCCTGTGCGATAACCCTCCTAACATGTGGTTAGTAGAGTCGTGCCTCATTTACTTGCTCTAATATTAGCTTTTGTTTACACTATGAAATTTATACTGTGCAATGTTTGTATTGGACATTGCATAACCCAAATGTTCTGATTTTGGTTTGGTTCTGGTCAAACTTCATTATTCGTTTTTCTCGGGTATCCTTTATTTGTTTCAACATGATTATACCCTGATTATTTATTGGTTGATATTTATTTTATAGATCTCACAGAGAAGGATTTTAAAACTCTCTGTACCTTGGTTTCTAATATATAAATTACATGTTCACGTGTCAAATGCATGCATATTAAACACATACAGGAATGCAACTTCATTATTAAATTCTACTCAAATATTGACGCATTCATGAAAGAAATAAAAGTAAGGTTTGTTTGGTCTATGGCTCACAAGCTTGTGAAACTTATCGCTTTCCCAAAGACTTTTCATGTTTTAATTTACTGTCAATCCCAAGGTAATTGATAGTTTTATAGAGTAATTTGTTTTTAAGAGTTCCTTTCGATTTGTTTCAAAGTGAGTTTATATAGTTAGATATCAACAGTTTCATAATGACACCAAACTAATGATGGGCCTCTGTTTTGCAAGGACCCATCAGGAATCCAAGCTCAATCTTTTCCCCTTCTAGTACAGTCAGATTGCGCCTCTTGGTTTTGGCTTCGCCATGTACAGGTATAAGTAGATGCCTCCAAAATTCGTGTATTTGTACTGCTCTACTTTAGTTATCGAGTTAGTTGCATACAAACTAATCCAACATTGTATGCTTTTGTTGCATGCAATATTTCTTTATGGATCACAGATTTGAAGAAATGGATAGGAAAGGTATTCAGGTTCCTTTTCCTAAGTCCACAAGGAAGAAGTCAGAGCATTAATACTTCTTTAGTATGCTAGCCTTAACATGTTTTCATAATCAAACTTTATACATTGCTCAAAGTTCTTTGATTGTAATATGAATTTATGACGCTTGTAAACGTATAATATTTAACATGGAAATACAATAGTAATGGATTACACTGGATACTTTCTTATCGTTTATGATCTAATTTTCTCCGATCATTTGATGAAATTACCACATGTTTACTTATGCTTATTGAAATTTCACACAATAGAAAACATATACATGTTTATCATACTGTTATTTAAACATGTTCTGAAAGTATATGTGTTCTTTCACATTTTAGTCTTATTATATCCATCATATTAATTATCCATAGACATGTTAATTCCTGTCCGATTTCCATACAGATTCTATTATAATAATATTGGTAACATTTAGAAACAGATGCATATTAAACATACACTTAAACACTAATGTAATGATAGAGAAATTCTATATATATAAATGGAACCTGGGAAAACAGAAGGAACAACAAAGTTCCACCCAACCGTAGAGTGGATCAACCAAGACACTTGATCAAGTAACCCCCAAGCTTGATCATGAATCCATAAGGGCGAACTAAGCCTCCTTGTCTAGCAATGCCTTTCATAATTCTGTAGTTTCCTAACACTTCCGTGCTCACACAACAACCATTGAGTATCCTTTGTTTTTCTGGAAAACTTTTCCAAAGAGATTCCCTTCTCCCTTCCACATGATAAGCAATGTCTTGCCTTCTCACACATGTGTTTATATTCTTTGCCTAGGTCTCTCTTTCCTTCCAAGCTCTTTTCCCTCCTTTGGAAATTCGCAGCCTTGGAAATCCCTGATTTTCAGAGTGTGTCAATCATCAAAATTGAATTTTTACACTTGTCCCTTTTTTGCCAAGGTCAACTCTAACTTGTTCCCCACTCATGGATTCTGATCATCTCTTTTTAACTTGGATGTTCCTTCTATTCCCTGCATTTAATTAATAAAAATATTGTCTCTTACATCTATCCAGTAACTAAGGACACTTGGCAAGTCACTGTCTTGCACAATAATTAAATTAACAACAATCAAATTTACCATCTAATTCTACATTCAAATTTTCCAATTAAGGAAATTTATTAACATGCCAAATACTTTATTTGAGGGGTATTACATACTCTCCCCCTTGGACTTAACACCATCCTCAATGTTAAATGCTTATTCTGTTCCGGTCATCCTTGGAATAGAGTTGGATATGTCTTCCTCATGACATCCTCCAACTCCCAAGTAGCTTCTTCAGGATTGAAGTGCTTCCACTACACTTTTACCTGAACAATGATTTGATTCTGCAACACTATTTCTTTATTGTCTAGAATGCAAAACGGTTCCACTTGGAGCTCGCCTTCTGGTTCCACCTGTAACAAGTTCCAATCAATTACACGAGTAGGGTCATGAACATACTTTTTTAACAATGAAATATGAAAAAAATTATGAACTTTTAGATTTGTCGATAGTGTTGGCTGATATGCTACTTGGCTAATACATGCTAGCACTTCAAAATGTCCACAAAACCTTGGTGCTAATTTTGTGCATTTTCCAAGTTTCAATGAACTATTTCTTACCTTAACCTGGAGATAAACATGATCTCCAATATGAAATTCTTTATGTATTCCGTTCTGATTTGCATAACTCTTTTGTCGGTCCTATGCCACCTTTAAATTTGTTGAGTCTTTTTAACCATTGATTTCATTTCCTGTAACATATCTGGTCCAACCATGATCTTGTCTACTGGATCACACCAACTAATAGGAGTCGTACATTTCCCATCGTAAAGAATTTCAAATGCACTCATTTTGGCTGAGTATTGATAGCCGTTATTGTAGGTGAATTCTACTAAAGGTAAGTAGTCTTCCCATTTTGTTGATTTATCCATTACATACATTTAGAGCATGTCTTCAATAATATGGTTAGTACGTTCAATTTATCCATTTGTCTCTGGATGATAACTGGTACTAAAGTTCAAATGTGTTTCAAGACCTGCAAACAATTCCTTCCGGAAACTTGAAGTAAACTTAACATCCCTGTCAAAAATTATTTTCTTTAGTACTCCATGTAATCTAAAAATCTCTTTCATAAAAATTTATGCAATATAAACAACTTTGTGAGTAGACTTTACATGCATAAAATGTGCATATTTACTTAACTTATCCACTACTACCATGATTGAGTCATGTTGTTTTTGAGTTTTTGTCAAACCTGTGATAAAACCCTTTGATATTACTTCCCATCTCCATTCCAGTATAGGGAAAGGCTACAATAAACCTGCTGGATGTTGATGTTCCACCTTCACATGTTGGCATTCTAAACATTTTTCCAAGTAGTGAGCCGTATCAGTTTTCATATTAGGCCAATAAAACTGTTTTCTTAGTGTTGAAATCATTTTCTGATATGTAGGATGGCCTGGCAAAGGCTTTTTGTGGATTTCATTAAAGATTAGCAATTTTAAATCCATTGAATTTGGTATATATATACTATGTTCTTGAATTTCAGAATTCCCTCTTGGTCGATTATGAAATCTGTCTTGTTTATTTCTTCTTCACCTGTCATCAATTTTTCCTTTATTTTTACATATTTCTCGTCTGCTGTACCTACAAATTTGATTTTGTTTCTAAGATCATTATCAAATTCCTTCTACTAAGTGCCTCTGCATCTTTATTTTCCTTGCCTTTATATCTTTGATTTCAAAGTCAAATTCGCTTAAAAATGCCAGCCACCTTGCTTGTCGTGCATTTAATTCTTATTGATTTAACAAGTACTTTATGCCAATATTATCAGTTAGAATAAAAATTTTCCTTCCTATTAAATAATGACACCATATTTTTAACACATTAATTAGAGAAGCTAATTCTAAGTCATGCGTCACGTAGTTCGGTTCATGATCCTTTAATTTTTTGGATTCATAAGCAATCACATGCCCTTCTTGTGATAAGATTCTGCCTAACCTTTCCTTGTTGGCATCGATACAAACAATGAAATATTTATAAGGGTCGACGAATTTAAGGATTGGTGCAGTAGTTAATCATTCATTTAACGGATGAAAACTTTCTTGACATTTTTGTGACCATATGAATTTTACTCCCTTTTTCTGTAAGGATGTAATGGAAAAGCAATTTTATAAAAAATTTCAATGAACCTTTTGTAATATCCTATTATACCCATGAACGATCGTATCTCCACTACATTCATGGGTCAAGGCCATTCTACAATTTCCTTTATCTTTTCTAGATCCACTGCTATTCCATCCTCTGAAATTATATGTCCCAAGTATTGTATCTTTTCTAGTAGGAGTCACATTTGTTGAATTTAGCATAGAGCTGATGTTCTCGTAACGTTTGTAGCACTATTATTAGGTGTTCTTTATGCTATTTTTCTATCTTTGAATGAATCAGGACGACATCAATAAAAATCAAAACAAAATTATCTAGATATTGACTCAATATATTGTTCATTAGGCACACAAAAGTTGTTGGTGCGTTTGTGAGTCCAAAAGGAATTACCACAAATTCATAATGTCCATATTGTGTTCAAAAAGTTGTTTTATTGATATCTTCATCCTTAATTCCGATTTGGTGATAACTAGATCTTAAATCGATCTTAGAAAATATTTTTCGCTCCTCCAGCTTGATCAAATAGATCATTAATTCTCGGTAAAGGGTACTTATTTTTTATCGATATTTTATTTAGTTGTCAATAATCAATACATAGTCTGAACGTTCCATCCTTTTTCTTGACAAATAGAACTGGTGCTCCCCAAGGTGATACACAAGGTCTGATATATTCTTTGTCTAGTAATTCTTGTATCTGTATTTTCATCTATGTTAACTCAGGAGTACTCATCTTGTATGGTGCTTTCGATACAGGTGCAACTCCTAGTATTAAGTCAATAGAAAAATCTATCTCTCTTATGGGAGGCAATTCTGGTATTTCATCAGCAAAGATATCTTTAAAATTTATTAAAACATCACAGTCTTCTAATTTTGGTTTGTCATCCTCACTTTGCATATTCAATACTTGAATTTCATACAACTGACACCCTTTTATTATGTATTTATTAAGATGCATGGTTGATAACTGTCTTACCGAGACCAATTTTCTTAGCCCTTGAACTATTCTCTTTACCTTATTTTTGTCTTGATAAACAAATGATTTTTTGTAAAAATTTAGTAGAACCTTGTGTGACTCCAACCAATACATACCAATAAGAATGTCATATGATCCTAAGGGTAACACATTTAAGTTAACCAAAATATTTTGATCATTTATTGCTATATCACAATTAGAAATATATTATGATACCTTCCTTTTTGTACCAGTGGCCAATTGTACTAACCAAGACTTAGGGTGTTTTACCCTTTTCAGCTTACAACTCTCTACTAAATATGAGGTTATGTAACTCAAACTTTCCACTGGGTCTATTATGATATAGACTTTTTTGTTTTGTATCTTACCTTCAATTCCTACTACAATAGACCGATGATCAACTTGTCTTCCTTCCAAGGAAACATTAATTCTATGTATGTATTTACCCATATCTCCAACTATGGTAGCTTTCTGTAGATTGTGAAATGTAGTCCTACTTGATGGATTTAAATGTGGGAATTTTATTTGCAAATGTGGTTCCCCACACTCCCAACATTTCAATGGTTCTCTAGGACTGTCTACAATCTTCTTAAATCCCAAATTAACTGGTTTGTTTCCTCCTTGAACTTGTTGTGTACTAGATGGATGGTCATTTCTTTGGAGTCCTTTTGTCATATTCCGATATGGAGCTGGTTTGAACCCTTTCTTACATTGGTTTATTTTATCTTGCTTTCTGTCCTTCCATGCTTTAGGAGTTTCAAATCTCTGTTTATACTGTTCTTAACACATTCTAGCTTTTCTAAACACTTCATTCAGTGATTTAGGATTGTCAAATTCAATTCTGTATGTATAAGACTGTGGTAGACAACTTAAGAATATCTAAATTTTCACTTTATCCTCTTTAATATAAGGTACAAATCTCAACAGGTCCATGAATTTATTAATTAGATCATCCATTAACATTTGTCCTAGTCTCAATTCATAAAATTCCTTGGTCTTTCTTTCATAATAACTTTCCTACATGTACTATTTCTTAAAATACTTCTTAAATTCTGACCACTCCATTCTTTTCGCTTTTAATCCTTTTGCTAATTTCAAATCTTGCCACCAGATGCTATCCTTCCCTTTTAAGTTATAAATGGCCATTATAACTTTCATATTATTTGAATAATTATAGATATGAAAGTACTTTTTGATGTCTAGTAACCAAGCTTCAATTTCTTCACTTGTTTTTGACTCTCCATCAAATGTAGAGGGTTTTATCTTTTTGAATTCACCTTCCAGGTGATCTAATTGTTTCCTTTTCTTAGTAGAGGGTGTTTGTGATTCTTCTCTTGGTTGAGTATTGCTTGAGGATATATCGTCTGGCTTAGATTCTCTACTTGATTTTTCAGATGATTGTTTGCTAGTCTCCTTGTTTATCTCTGATTTCTTTGATTTACTTTTCTCGACCATATTTTGCAACAATATTTCATTCATCTCTTGTTTCTCTTTATGTTTTTTCTTAATCTTTTCATTGTCAACATTAAAATTATTAAGCTCCACTATGAGGCTCCTCATAGTTTCTAGCACCTACGAGGCTGAACTGTTCTAACTTTTCTATTCAAGGTTTTGTTGGTTGACATTTCTTTCAGGGTTAATTTCTTCTTTGTTTTGTGTCGACATGCTGCAAGGTTGAATATTATCCTGTCACTTTAACAATTAAATATTCATCTGGGTCATAAATTAAGCATACATAATTCTGTTTATGCCCATAAGGTCTAGTGTTGTCAAGCTATGCTCTGATACCATATGTAATATACCATCTTTTCTACCACAATTTTTTTTTTTTGTTCAAGGAACAAGTTAATTTTCTATGACAATTCGACTATTTTTTTTTTTGTTCAAGGAACAAGTTAATTTTCTATGACAATTCGACTAATCCCATTCTTGAAATACTTATTTAAAAAAGAGAGGAAAAAGTTCATCTAACACTATGAACCTATATTAACATAATGTCTTAACATATCCATTACAATTTTTATGTCTGTAGGTCCTTACGAATTTTCCTAAAGTTGTCATTTGTATGATTCCATATATTCAAAACATTAAACACATAGTTCTTTTCCTCTTTTGCGAGATTACCAATTGTAATTTTAAAACAAGCAGAAGAATATTACATACATGTAATATTCCAAATTATGCTAAGACTATTTGACATACATAGTGTTATGGCTCATGGTTTAAACACATTGAAAACAAAATATCAAAAAACCTAGATTGTTTAACTATTTAACACTCAAGGTATTACCATACCCTGAGGACTAAAGTTTAAACGTAAAATTCAAGCTCCACCCTCATAATGCAACGTCTCCTCCATATACTTGAATGTACTGGATATGTAATTAAGGATTATACAACATAATACACACTATTACTCTTCTTACCAGTCATCACGTGATAAAGCTCCAGGGCTTTAAGAGTCCCCTTCCCCTTACTCTTCTTACCAGTCATCACGTGATAAAGCCACTACTCGTTTGACATGCAACCTGGACCACCACGTGATGAAGTCGAGGGTTCTCTTGTTGTCTAGGAACTGTTGCTACCTGCATCCATGATGAAGTTTAAATTCTGGATGTGTTTTCTTACTCCTGGTTATGGTTCACACATCCTAGTCTTTACGCGAGGTAAGAACAACAACTCCACTCTAACTCTTGAGGATAACAAATAACATTGTAATGGATTACTTAAAGAATTTTGATACTTAGTCTCTTGTTACTGTAAGAAATATTGATTGCTTATTTAAGTTAGCATTAATCTCTTGGTGCACGTAAATCGTAGATATCCGCATCTCCTAGAAATAATTATTTGTTGAAATTTAGGGTATGGTGTTAATAACTATCTATATTAAGGCCCTTTATTCCGAGTATAACTTTAGTTCATTAAGAAATCTTTAATCCTCTTGCTTGTAATGGGAAATGTTACACTTATCATTTTTGGGTTACTGTTTATACTGATTGTGTTCACATTTTTATTTATTATGAAACTTTCTTAAGATTACTCTGGTTATTGAATCAATTTCCTTCATATTCAGTTTATGTACCCATGGTTTTCTACTGTTATAAGTTGACTGAGAGGGTCAATTCATGGCTTAACCAACTCGTTACCCTTAATCATTTCACCATAGCATGGATGAAGTATTATTTTTTTATATTATCCATATTCTTATCTAGAGGTTGCCTCTGTGCAACTGTTCTATGCAATTTAAAAAAAAAAAAACAATCCTTTGTGCTCAGACCTTCCAACCCATGATTGATTCTGGATAAACAAAAATAAGGCCCTTCGATTTATTTAACCCATGATTGATTCTGGATAAACAAAAATAAGGCCCTTCGATTTATTTTGAAGTATTTCACAAGCCTTAACAATTGTATTACATGAATCATTTTATATTTTGGACTCCCTTCAGTTTATTTTAATATGAACACAAGTAATAACTTGGTATATAAATATATACAGGATTCAATACTTGATGAATTTGTTTTCTGTGTTTCACTGAGAGGTACATAACAGTTATATGCATACCCTTCCGAATCCATTCTTTATTCATAGGACTGTGGCAATTACTCCATCAAATTACTAATGTATGAGAACGATGAACAACATCATCTCACCTTTAAAAAGTTTCAATGATTTCTCCTTTCAAAAGTTTACATTGGATAAATTTCTTATCCATCAGTCTTCTGTCTGCATTATGATTCTTCAATGAATGTTATTCTTTCACACTTTAATATTTCACAGATTACTGATGCTCGTTTCCATTAATTATTCATACTATTGCTCGTTTCCATTAATTATTCATTCTGTTTGATAACATGTATTTTTATATGGATCCAAAATTTCAATGATGGGCCTCTTGTATGCGAGAACCCATCAGATTTGGTACACCATGATCTCCCTTCTCCTGGAGATGGTTCACGTCTGTTTCTATTCTCCCTTGGCAAGGCCATACTCACAAGTATAAGTGGGCCTTCTGAACTTGAATACATGTATTTTAATTCTCTGTTAAATGTCATACAAACCAATAAAGTCATGTATGCTTCTCTACAGGTTATAATATTTGCAAATAGGGACAAAAATGATGGGAACAAGAAAGGTATTCGAGTTCATTTCCTCGACTTTTAAAGGAGGAGGTCAAAGGAAATCGAATTTCTTTAAAAACTTTAGACACAACATATTTCCATAATTGAAATTTTAAAAAAGACTCTATAGTCTATGTCTTGGAACAGATTACCACAACTTATTAATGCGATGTAATAATTTATTAGATCTGAGAACAAAACTCGTTGATTGTAACAATACTTCATATTTTTTCTAATATGATCCTTTCCCACAATTTTATGAAATTGTTATTCATTTCATGGTTGTTTTAGATGTTATGTTTAATATATATATATATATATCACAACAACCATTGTATGACTATTCTATTATGATCTTGCTATTTCTCTCATTGTGTTTAGTATAATACATTTTTGGCTACTCAACAACAATGTGATAATTTTCATATAATTGTAAATTCTGATTTTTCCTTTAATATTCCTAATATACAATAGCAAATGCACATTTGAATATTTCCAAAAAAATAATAACATGACAGTAAATGTATATAAATGGAACCTGGGAAACATAAGGAATAACAAAGTTCCATCGAGCCCTAAAGAGGATCAACCAAATTTACTTGATCCAGTCACCCCCAAGCCTGATCATGAATCCATAAGGATGAAAAGAGAAGCCTTCCTTATCAACAAACCTTTGTATTTCTGCAATTTCTTAACACCTCAGTGCTCACACAACAACTCTTGAGTTCTCTTGTTTTGAAAAAAAACAACTATTCCAGATATTCTTCCTTGGTTCCACATGCTCAACAACGTCCTGCCTCCTCACACGTGTATATATTCAGTTTTCCCAGGTCTTAGTCTTTTTCCAAGCTCTTTTTCCCTCCTTGAGAATTTTCATAGCTTTGGAAATCCTTGATTTTCAGGGTGTTTCAATCATCAAGATTGACTTCTAACACATGTCCTTCCATGCCTAGGGTTGGATTCATCTTGTTCCCCACTCATGGATTCATAATCATCTCTTTTTAACTTGGTTTTTCCTTATGTCCCCCCCTTTATTAATTAAATAAAAATATTGTCTCTTACATCTGTCTAGTAATTAAGGACACTTGGAAAGTCACTGTCTTGCACAATAATTAAATTAATAACAATTACTTTTTCCTACAATTCCTAATTTCAAAATTTTCCAATTAAGGAAATTTATTAACATGCCAAATACTTTATTTGAGGGGTATTACAAAGGGGAATGGAATGACCATGAACACCACGAGAAGGAGGAAGGCCCTCGGGATCGGAAAAAACAACTTGATGTTTGGAGAGGATGGATTGGAGGTCAGGATGCACAAATGGTGTCTCAATTGCTTGAATGGAATGGAGTTGAGAAATAATACTAGAGTTACCTTTCTTGAGGATCTTTCCCATGCAATTGGAACTGACGATCTCAGGAGAACTAACTGTGAGTCCTTGGAACTGATACTATTGTCCCTCCTATTGGAATTGCATGGTTAATACCTTAAAATCCATGAGAATGGGACCCAAAGTGTGTAACCATTCAACACCTAGCACAATGTCACAATTGCCCATGTCAATGGAAAACATATGATATTTCAGGTGGTACTGTCCAATTTGAAGACATACATTTTCACAA
>CBVK0101062862.1:0-15004 GCA_900067695.1 Picea abies
GATGATGAATTTCTGATGCTTAATATAGCCAATGATCTTGAGGATTTGTGGAGCAGAGAAGCCAGTGAGGGCATGCAAGGAAATGAGTGGGTCAACTTTGGGTGGGTTTGTGGGATCCTGGGTAGCATCAAGAAGTGATGGCTCTTCAACAAGGGGAACTGCCATAACATATTCTTAAATGGCCATAAATATTTTTTGTTCCTTAAACTTGTGCCCATGAAAATATTTTTCATCACAATTATAGAAAAGACCCTTCAGTTGACATTCAACCACTTCATCCCTAGTTAATTTCTGGACCTTGAGGGGAGTGGCAGGTGGGAAAAATTTGTGGGTTGAGGGAGAGGAACAAAATAGGTTTTTTTTTTATTGGAAAAAAAAAACTTGTTGGGTCTCTTTGGCACATTTAGTAGCTTCCAACCAAGTTTGAGGGCAAGCCATGAGAACCTGGGCTCGGATTTCATCCTTTAGTCCATTGATAAAGCATTGATGGAAGAACACATCTGACATGCCCTCGGTGGGAAAGGCCAAATGCTCAAAAACAATTATAAAGTCTTCTGCTATTCCTCATTGTTTCAACTTGGTCAAACGACCGAGATAATGGGTTTCAATGTCAAAGTGTTCATAGACCTAGGAAACAAACTGGGTCCATGCAATATACCCATGGCGTGCATTTTTACACCATTGCCACCATTGCCAACGTTCATGATCTAGATAGAGAACATCGTAGCGAAGTTTTTTAAACTCATTAGTAATGTTATGTAGAGAAAAATAATGCTCCATTTGAGTGACCCAACCCGTGGGATCAGAGCCATCAAATTTATTGACCTCAACTCGGGGAAGACAAGGGTCACGATTAAAAGAGTTGGATTGAAAATTCAGAGAATGAGAGGAATCAACACCATTTGGTTGGTCCGAAAAGGAAGGACCCGGGGTTTGGTTCAACAACTGGTTGACAACAAACTGGAGGGTGTTAAATTGGTTCATGAATTTGACATCCATGATGTCAAATTTTTGCTGGACTTGGGTCTCAAATTTTTCAATGCAGGAATTGGTAGAGCCAATATCAAATGTCACTTGTTGGAGGGTCTCCTTGATTTTATTGATGGAAGCTTGCATGTCTTAGTTGCGAGTGTTGGCCATTGGGATATGGGGAGTGTTGCTAAGGGAAAATGGGTGTGTGGGGCAAAAAAAAGGACTTATAAGTGATAGATACCACTACGATCAAGGAAAAAAAGGGGAATATGATGGGAGAGGTGGAAAATAGGGACGTTGGGAAGGGGTCGGGTCCACTGAAAAAAATGCTTAAAAATGAAAGGTACAACTGTGATCAGGGAGAAAAAGGGGATCCGATGGGATAGGTCCCAAATAAGTGTGCTAGAGGGACCACTATACTTTTTTTTTACTCTTGCAGAGTTATACTCCAATCTGAAGAATACAATAGTGTTGAAATGCCCAAATTCTTAATAGGAAGAAATGTGTAGTAATTTCACAACCAGAATGTAGGAGGCACAGTTGCACGAAAATAGATCTTGTCTGTTCTAGTTTTTTTTCCATCCCAAGGGTTAGGGTATGCAGGGTGTCTATAGACAAGGGTTTTCCCTATTCTATATCTCTCTCATATACGTGCGGGGTCCAACAATAGTACTCAGCCCAATATCTTAGGGCACCAACTAAGGAGGCTATACCGTGCCCTTATCAATACTACTTGACTACCCAGGTACTAGAGAGTATCTTCCCGAGTGTTGTTCTCGATGGCATTATAACAGTCATGCGGCCGATCATTTTATCTACGGAGGGCTTCAAGATATCTAGGCCGATTCGTATACAGGTGATGTCTGATGCACTACCACTCGAAGGGGTACCAACAGGGGTTACAAGGGTGGCCAACAAGTGTGCGCTTAAAAACCACTTGTATTTCCTATGTGTATTACTCCCTGACCATGGGTTTATGCATGTAACAAAAAATATCTATAGCTTGAAGACGTCAGAATACGTCTCTACCCTGAAAAAAATAACCCACAATTTTTTGTTGAGGGAAGTTCTCTGATATCACTTGCAATATTCCAGATATAATGTAGTATGCAAAACATAAATATTTAG
Organism: Picea abies; assembly: GCA_900067695.1. Classification (NCBI taxonomy): domain Eukaryota; kingdom Viridiplantae; phylum Streptophyta; class Pinopsida; order Pinales; family Pinaceae; genus Picea; species Picea abies. The sequence goes on from CBVK0101062862.1 coordinate 2,101, forward strand.
CAAGCAATGGAAGAACACCAATAATGTAACCATATCGATATCAGAATAGTACCAGAATAACACCAGAAAGAGCACCTTTATTACTGATAGCAATGTTCACTTGCCTCTTCGAGGGGGAAACCTCCAGCAGAGCAGAGCTCTATTACAATAATCTCCAAGAAAAAACTTCTCATAACCTCTACTCCTATTTATACTAAATCTATCTATCTAAAAGAATAGTCTAGAGGAAGATCCTTCTAGAAGCAAAAGCTTCTATTAGGTCTTCTTACATTTGCATTATTCTTCCTTATTTCTAGGCCTTATTAATATTGGCCTTTATTACATGGAAATATATTATTCTACCTACGTGAGGGATTAGGGAGGTTAGGTCCCTAACAATATTTTATTAGGGAAATTCATCCTCCATCCATTGGACAACATAGATAGATACTCATTGCTACTATTTATTTCACCAAATAGGTAGAAGTTTCCTGCTTAAGAGTCATAATAGATATTGCTTTATTAAATTTTTGGAAGAAAGTATTTTATCAAGGTTTGGTTGTCTGTTGTGATAGGCACTACAACCCTCCATTTTTGTTTGATCTTGTTTATCTCCCTAAAAATGGAGCCCCTTTATCTTTTGAGCCTAAGAGAAAGCCTCATAAGTCTCCCTCTCCATCTCAAGATTCTTTTGATAACTCATGTTTCACTTGAAAAAAAAAAAGTCATCAATACTTGGTGCTACAATCCAATTTGAAATCGACAAAGTTACTTCAAAATCCTTCGAGCAGTTTGGAGTAGTTACTTCAAACACCTCTGAAAAACTCAAAAGAGTTCCTGTCTTTTGCTTCGATACACGACGTTATCGCTAGAGTTAGGAGAAACTCCTACAATGTGTTCAAAGGAATTACTTTCAACTCTTCCGAACACATTGCGAGAGTTACTCTATCGAATTTCGAACTGATTGGAGAAATTTCTCTTTGGTCCTCTAATCAAACCGACCCCAACCACCACATTTAATGCCACAAGTGACCATTTGGCTATATCAACGGAGCGAGGTTAGGTTTATTGTTACCCTACCATTTGTAAGTTAACGATGAACCCCAAGGTTAAATGTGTCAAGTTGAACTCTATTTGAAGCCTCTCACATATCCATACTCACCACGTGGCAGCATAATCCAAGTAAGAGCACCTCACCTCTCTTCTATTGTAAGGTTAGGGTTAGATTTTTGTTTATAAGTTTTTCTCCATTTTCCCTATATCAATAGTTTTTATTTTTTTATTTTCCCCCGCTGCTCATCGCTTTGCTCTTGGCTACCCCCCTCTTAGCCAACCTTTCATTTTTCTTATATCCTATTCCTTGCCACATAATGAATCACCAATCAACCTCTTCTTCACCGTGACAAACTTTCTCTGCACCCTTTCACTTAATCCTTGCAAGCCCCGAAGCTTGCTCTGAGCACGAAGACCATGATCCAGAGGGTTCTAAACTAGTCGTGGTTTCCTTGGATTACTTTCCAATTTTTGCGAAAAAAATCCCTAAATCTAAACTGAATACTTTCAAATTAACTCTCTAAGCACATCAAAGAATTTATTACTAACTTCTCCGATGCGTTGGAAAAATTGAAAATATTTTCCTTTGCGGATGTCAAAATCTCTGGAAAAAAATTGCTTCGATCATGTCAGACGAGTTACTTTCAACTCCTTCTATATGATCGGAGGATTTACTTTTAAATTCTCTGAACTTCTTGATAATGTGATAGTTCCTTCCGATGTCATATTGAAAAAATTGGAAACAACTCTTCTTATCTCATCGAAGGAGTTGTTCTTAACCCTTCCCATATGTATAAGAAAGGTTACTTTCTTGATCTCTGATTTCGCCTTTTAAGATGGGGCTAAGCATTTCACCCTAAAATCTCATCAAATAATTTGAGCATTTGTCTACTATCAACCTGACACCTACAAAAGGTAGCTTGCTATGTCTTGATGATTTCAATAACTCTTATAATTGTCCAATCATTTAGCTGTATTTACAATGGCAAAAAGTATGGGCAAAAAGGGTACAATAGGTGGACCTAACATATTTCAAATAAAATTCTCTAAATTTATTCGTTTTTAGGTTTAGACATGTCATCGATAAAGAGGATGACTACAAAAGGGATAGGGGCCGAACCATCCCAACAAAGAGTAGAGGCATAAATTTTCAGGACCATATATGATGATACTTCAGGACTTCTAGAGAAGGATGGAGAGACCTTAAAATGGGGATAAGTGTATTATATGTTCAAGAAGTCAAACTTCTCTATGGAGGCGGAAGAGCTAGATGAAGTCCAAGTGTTCAAGAACATCATAAAGTTAGGAATTTTCAGGGTGGCAACACATCCAATGGTCTTCCCTTGCACAGATGCCATTTCATGGATTTTGAAGAACATAGACATAAATAGTTGATATGTTTGTATTGCAAGAAAAGAGCCTATAGATTCATTCAGGCCTGATGATTTGACTAAATGTTATCATATTGAAGCTGGGAACAAAAGACTGGATGCTTAACTAATCAACGAGTTGGAACTTACACCAAAATATTTATTCTTCGACTGGTATAAGGCAGATAAGCAGTTCAAGTATAGGCCCAAGAGTCGGTACCCCACAACCAATTTAAAGAGACCCTACCAATATATGGTAGACATGTTGTGCAGGTTATACGGGGATCCAGATGCATCTCATTTTACCCTATCATACATGCCCCTAATTTATTTTTGTGCAGATTTGGAGGTTTCATTCAACTGGGTGGACATATTATATGAAAATCTCAAAGTTACCATCTCTGCAGTTACACAAGCACAACCATGGACATTTCCCAGTTTTCATATGTCCTCATATCTTTTGGACATAATGTGTACCGCCCACAGGTACCCAAACATGGGGTGGAGTTGGTTTCCAGCCGACACCTCAATCCACTCTTAGTTGGTTGGTAACCAAAGAATCCTGGTAGTTGGTCGGTTGCCACTCTTGCTTCATACTACAAAATAATTTGCAAACACTTCCTCTCCCCCTTATATGAATTTATCTTTTGCACCACCCCATCTTGTATGATAGAGAAAGCCATAAAAGTCATAAGAAATATTGGGGAATGGTATTTGATGGATCGTGGTACCTATATAAGAATGTATGGTGCAATGAAACCACCCCACCTACTCCCTCGGTTTATTCCTGAAAAAACTTGTGCTTCAGGAGGTATCTTACCAGACAGTCATACATGGGGTTGGAGGGATGCTATATAGATCAAATAAAGCAATTTGACCTCCACTACCTTTATACATTGGCAACTATTTCATTGAGAACACCAAGAAAGCTCAAACAAAAGTGGACATATTATTTTCCTACCACTTTGGAGAGGAAATATTTAGGAGGAACGGCCCTAAGAATATCGTTAAAGAGCACTTCAATAGCATCAGGGTCCTGTATGAATACACCACTGAATTCTAGGAAGAAAAGGAGGTGTATCAAAATGCCATAACTTACAATGAAGTCATTTTCAACAGGCATGGCCAGCCAAAAGGAAGGATAGTTGACAAAGAAGCAGAAAGAGAAGAAACCAAAAAAGATATAGAACAAGATGAAGCTAAGAGATATTCTCCCATATCTATCTCAACTCATTCAAGATCCGCTGAAGAGGAGGAAGAAGCATCAATAGATAAAAAGAGAAGAGACAAAGAGAAGGTGATGAAACATAAGAAAGATGCTAAAAAGAAACAAAAAATCGAAGTCGACAAAGCAAAGGCCAGAGCAGAAGATGAAGCGAAAGTTAATGCTAAATCTAAAGAAAAAATCATTGCAGAAAAAGAAAAGGAGCTGGCAGAACTGACAAGAGTAGCAACAAAATTAATGGAGAAGGCGGAAAAAGAAGCAGCGGATAAAGCTGTTAAAGAATAAAGATAGAGGAAGAATGCAGAGAACATAGATGGTGAACTGTTAAAGAATAAAGATAGAGGAAGAATGCAGAGAACATAGATGGTGAAACACACTCGATGGACTTGGATATCCCAAGAATGTCCGTTGTAGGTACATAAGCAGAGATAACGAACAATGGTTTAGGCCTGAGGCCTTGTGAGCCTTTTCAAACAACAGAAGTGTTGGATCTAAGAATCTTCACATACGATAGTAAAACTGATAGAATTGTTCAAGAAAGAGTTAAAAAGGTGCCAATGACAGAAGAGCTCCTATATTAGTGGTTATTCAAGTCCCCGTCACAGGAGATTTCATAGAACACCCCGTGGAAACAACTAAGTTTGATTCTGCATTTATGGATGCAACCATAGACAATATACAAAGGCTATGCCAACAAAATCAAGAGAAAGAGGCGAGGATTAGGGAACTAGAAGAAAGAATTTAGCAAGTAAAGATTGATGAAAGAAGTCTCCTCAACTTTAAGGCTAGTGTGGAAAGAGTTAGGCATGATTTGGAAGGTTCCATCATTGACTTGTATGCCAATCTACACCTCTTCATGATTTGGAAGGTTCCATCATTGACTTGTATGCCAATCTACACCTCTTCCAAATTGCGGCTGGAATAGTCATGGACCAAAACAACCAGATACAAGTGAAGTTGACACAATACAACACTATTCGTGAAGGTATAACTGTCATTGATACATCGATAGCGGAGAATCATGATGCACCTCTTGAGCTATACAGACCCTCAAAATTAACGAGAAAGACAAATTTGTATGCATTAGATAATTTCCAACAGATAGGGAAAAGAGAAGATAAAGAAGTAACTAAGGTGATGAAAATATGTTCAAGGAATCACAAAGCTGCCCAAGAACTGATAAGGAATGGTCATCTCCCAAGATTAGATAAAATTTGAATAATTTGGTCACAAAAGAATTGGTGAATGCAGTCCAGGACAACACGAGTTGAAGGAAACAAATAATCGAAGCAAAAACCTTTGTGTCCACTGATCTTATTTACCAACATCTGCTACACCCAGTGAAGCTTCACACTATGGTACAAGATTTTATGAGAAGGATATGAGTTCCCTTGATGACAAGATCACCATGAATGATGCAACACTGGAACAACTAACATACATGAGAATTTAGTCACTTTATGACCAGTTGGAAGTTTGGATAGCTTATCTCCAAAGAAAAAGTTCATAAGGAAAGGAAAAAATGACTATTGTTCTCACGTCCTCTTCCTAACCACTTCAAATTTCGTAATTTCTACCACTTGTCATTAAGAAAGAGAAGATGAACAATTTTATAACTGGCTCTTCAAGAAGAAGATGAAAGGACACATATGATTTATTATCTTTTTGTATAAAATAAGATAGAATATCCTTTGAATATATTTTTTTGGCTTTTCAAGCATTGTATAGAGCCAATAACTTTTTCGAGAATTTAGACACTGTTAATGAATATTGGGAAGCCCTGAGAGACAACATATTATAGAAGGAATTCTATGTAGAAATGGATCGAAGCTTTGAACTACTTCAAGTGAAGATAACTATTGTTTCTATGGACTGTGAGAATGTTTGTTTGTTGTAGACTGATTCCCATACAATCTTTGTCATTCTATAGTTATTGATGTTTCTTTGAATATTTCAATGCCTTGAGATTCATGGGTTGTTATTGTATATATTTTTGTGATCTAGACTAATATGATTATATACATTTGTATGCACTTGTATCCAATCTCTCTTTTGTTACAACTAACTATATAAAAGTTGTGTAAGATTTTGGTTGCATTGATAACTCACCGTATCTTTGTGCATTTCTTTATTATATCTCCACTCTCATTTCATGCCGAAAATAATCTGGATCAACAAGCCACATGAATATAAAGGGAAACATTCAAAATTCCAACAGATTTTGATTGTTCCCTACCTCATTAAAGAGAAAATTGGTCAAGGCACTTTTTGATTACAAAACCTTCAGGGAGAAGTCGACTCTCTCCCTGTAAATGGCCAAGTCCTAGAGAACTATATCAGTTAGGAATTCAAGTTGTTGATCGCATGTACATAAATAAATCTCGTTTAAGTTTTCTTTTGATTTTACTTCTTTAGTTAGGTTGGTTTTCTTAATCTGTTTGATTACTAGAATTTTCCTTTATCCTTCTTGATGACTACTTTGTGATCTTCAATCTCTCACAACTTAGCGCAAGTCACATGTATCAATGTTGCACATCTGGTGCAGATAGCCTAAACATCTATGTAATACAATGTCAAATCTACATGTTCCCCCCCAAACATTCGAGCCATTTATGCAATATCAAAATTCAATATCTGGTGGAGGAACATATCTTATCAATATGAAGAGACACTGGGAAAATAGAGAGCCAGGAGACCACACTCAACAATAGATTTCTATATTATACAAGCTAAATGAAAATGGTCTCGATGAAATGTTCATAGTAGACTAAGAATCGCGACTCAAGAAGTTTTCTCATCCATAATCAAGTTAGTATATCTCACCATCACATGTTCCATTCCTAGTTCCTTTAAAGGTTAACTAGAATCCCCCCATACACCCATATCTCTAAATAAAAGAGAATCAAATATTATAAAAGGTAAAGTCTTGGGTAAGGGCTTTTCAGATCACATGGGACATGCAAGTATATGTGTCGAGGCTATAGATGCTCCCTAGCAGTGGAGCAAGGCTTGTGACACCAGGCTGACTTCGTTAGGGCTATGGATGCTCATTAGTAGTGGAGCAACACCAAAGAAATGCACTATGACTTGTATTCTTATCATTCTTGATTTTTTGTTTCTATTTTACTACCTACATATTCCTTTTTATCCATTTACCATGTGATTGGATATCAATTTGAAAGAAATACGTTAATCAGAAAAGGTCTCAGCCCTCCTTGAACCACCTCAGTCTTTTCAATATGCAAGTTATGGGACCTATATTTTCTCTCTTATGATTTTGTATCATGAAGCACTCTTCCTAAAATTGTGTGTACACATCATCTTGCAGATATCCAAGGCTTTGCCCAGTGTGTCGCCATTTTTTGTGACAGGCACTACAACCCTCCATTTTTTGTTTGATCTTGTTTACCTCCCTAAAAAAGAAGCCCCTTATCTTTTGAGCCTAAGAGGAAGCCTCATTAATCTCCCTCTCCATCTCAAGATTTTTTTGATAACCCATGTTTCACTTGGAAAAACAATCAATACTTGGTGTTACAATCCAAATTTGAAATCAACAGAGTTACTCCAAACTCCTTTGAACAGTTCAGAGGAGTTACTTCAAACTCCTCCAAAATGTTCAGAGGAGTTTCTTCAAACTCCTCCAAACAGTTCGTAAGAGTTCCTGTATTTTTCTTCGATACGCAATGTTATCGCAAGAGTTAGTAGAAACTCCTCCGAACTACTTGGAGGAGTTACTTTCAACTCCTCTGAATAGTTCAAACGAGTTACTCTCTCGACTTTCGAACTTATCAGAGAACTTTCTCTTTATCCCTCTGATCAAACCGACCCCAACCACCACATTTAATGTCATAAATGGTTGTTTGAATATATAAATGGAACGGGGTTAGGATTAGTGTTATCCAACCATTTTCTAGTGAACGAGGAAACCTAAAGTTAAACACACTGAGCTCAACTCCATTCGAACCTCTCACCTATCAATACCCACCACATGGCGGCATGATCTAGGTAAGAGCACCTCACCTCTCTTCTATTCTAAGGTTAGGGTTAGTTCTTTGTTATTGTTAGTTTTTTTTTTCCTTATTCCTTACTCCCTTACCCTAGATCAATAATCCTCTTCCCCTACTCTTCGTCACTTGGCTCCCGACCACACACCCCTTCACCAGCCTTACATTTTTCTTAGAGCTTTTTCCTTTCCACAAAATGAATGATTGGTTGGCCCCTTTTCCTTCACCACAAAGGACTTTCTCTGCACCCTTGTACTTAATCCTTGCAAGCCTTGAAGCTTACCCTAAGCACAAAGACCATGATCCAGAGGATTCTAGGGTTTCCTCACACTCCTCTAATATAGTCGTGGTTTTTCCATGGAACGTTTTCCTTTCTTAATAATATCCATAAATCTAAACCAGATACTTTCAAAGTAACTCTCTGAGCAAATCGAAGAAGTTATTACTAAATTCTCCGATGTGTTTGAAAAAGTTAAAATATTTTCCTTTGAGTATGTCGGAACCTATGGAAAAAACTCCTTCGATCATATCGTAGGAGTTACTTTCAACTCCTTCGATATGATTTGAGGAGTTACTTTAAAGTGCTTTGAACTCCTTGATACTATGACAGTTCCTTCCGATGACATATCGAAGAAGTTGGAAACAACTCTTTTGATCTCATCGGAGGAGTTGTTGCTAACTCCTCCTATGCGATCGAAGGAGTTTTTCTTAACCCTTCTTATCTGTATCAGAGAATTTATTTTCTTTCTCTCTGATTTCTCCTCTAATATGGTTCCAAGAATTTCACCCTAAAATCTTATCAAAGAATGAGCATTGTCTGCTATTAACCTGACACATACAGAAGGAAGCTTGTTATGTCTTGATAATTTCAGTAACTCTTACAATTTTCCAATCATTTAGTTGTATTTCAAATAGCATGCTCTAAATTTATCCTTTTTGTAGGTTCATACATGTCACCGCAAAAGAAGACGGCAACGAAAGAAACAAGGGTTGAGCCATCTATCAGCTCCTAGCAAACAATAGAGACAGAAATTGTCGAGACCATATATGATGATATGTCGGGACTTTTAGAGAAGGACAGAGAGACCTTAAAATGGAGAGAATTGTATTATATGTTAAAGAAGTCAAAATTATTTGTGGAGGCGGAAGAGCCAAATGAACTCCAGGAATTTAGGAACATCAGAAAGTCAGGAATTTTTGGGGTGGTAGCACATCCAACGGTATTCTCTTGCACAGACACCATTTCGTGGATTTTAAAGAACATAGACATAAATAGTTTATATGTATGCAATGCAAGAAAAGAGCCTATAGCTTCATTCATGCCTGATGATTTAGCTAAATGTTATCATATTGAAGCTGGGAACAAAATATTGGATGGTCAAATCCTTAGCGAGTTGGAACTTACACCAAAAGATTTATTCCCCGGGTGGTACAAGGTGGATAAGCAATTCAAGTATAATCCCAAGAGTGCCTACCAGTATATGGTGGCCATGTTGTGCAGGTTCTATGGGGAGCCATATGCAAATCATTTCCCCTTATCATACAAGTCCCTAATTTATTTTTGTGCAGATGTTAGGGTTTCATTCAATTGGGAAGACATATTATATGAAAATCTCAAAGCTGCCATCTTTGTAGCTATGCAAGCACAACCAGGGACATTTACTAGTTTCCATATGTCATCATATCTCCTAGACATAATGTGTACTACCCACAGGTACCCAAACATGGGGTGGAGTTGGTTTCTCACCGACGTTGAAATCCACATCTACTGCAAAGTGCTTTGGGAGCACAAATACCAAACAGAATATCAAATAATCTATGAACACTTCATCTCCCCCTTACATGAATTTATATTTTGCACCACCCCACCTTGTATGACAGACAAATCCATAGCAGTCGTAAGAAGGATCGGGTACTGGTATTTGACGGAGCATGGTACCTATATAAGAATATATGGTGCAATGAAACCACCCCACCTACTCCCTTAGTTCATTCCTGAAAAACTTGTGCTTCAAGAGGTATCTTATCATACTAGCATACATGGGGTTGGAGGGATGTTATACATATCTAAGAATTCAATTTGGCCTCCACTACCTCTATAGATTGGAAACTATTTCTTTGAGAACACCAAACAAGCTCAAACATACGTGGAAATCTTACTTTCCTACCACTTTGGAGAGGAAAGGTTTAGGAGGCATGACCCTAATAATATCATCAAAGAGCACTTAAATAGAATGAAAATAGAATGAGGCTGCCATATGAATGCACCATGGAATTCTAGGAAGAAGAAGAGGTGCATCAAAATGCCATAACTTATGACAAAGTCATTTTCAACATGCATGGCCAGCCAAAAGGAAGGATAGCTAAAGAAGAAGCAGCCAAAAAAGAGGAAAAACAAGATGAAGATGACAGATCTTCTCCCATCTTTGTCACAACTCACTCAGGTTCCTCTAAAGAGGAAGAAGAATTGCTAGTAGATAAAAGGAGAAGAGACAAATAGAAGGTGTTGAAAAAGAAGACCGATGCTAAAAAGAAACAAAAAATTGAAGCTGACAAAGCAAAGGCCATAGAATAAGATGAATCGAAAGATAAAGTAGAGGCCAAAGAAAAATTTGTTGCAGAAAAAGAAAAGGAGTTGGCAGAAGCGATAAGAGTAGCAGTGGAATTAGCAAAGAAGGTGGAAAAATAAGCAGTGGATAAAGCTATTGAAGAAGAAATATAGAGGAAGAGTGTAGAGAACAGATACGATGACACACACATGATGGTCTTGGATACCCCAGGAACGTTCACCACAGGAACAAGAGTAGAGACAACAAGCAATGGTTTAGGCCTCGGGCCCTAGGAGCCTTTTCGACCAGCGGAATTATTGGATCAAATAAGTGTCACATACAATAGTAAAATCAGTATAATTGTGCGGGAAAGAGTTAAAAGGTGTCAATGACAGAAGGAGCCCCTATATCAGTGGTTACTCGAGACCATGTGACAGGATATGTTAGGGAAGACCCTTTGGCAACAGCTAAAGTTGGTTTTGCATTTATGGATGCAACCATATACAATGTATAAAGGCTATGCCAGTAGAATCAAGAGAAAGAGGCAAGGATCAAGGAACTAGAAGAAAGACTTCAACAAGTAAAGATCGATGAAATAAGTCTCCTCAACTTTAAGGCTAGTGAGGAAAGAGTTATGAATTATTTGGAAGGTGCCATCACTGACACATATGCCAATATACACATCTTCCAAAACACAGATACAATAGTCATTGACTAAAACAACCAGATACAAGTGAATTTGACACAATAAAATACTAGTTGTGAAGTTATAGCTGACCTTGATACATGGATAGTGGAGAATCCTGATGCACCTCATGAGTTGTATAGACCCTCAAAATAAACAAGAAAGACAGATATTTATGCATTAGACCATTGTTAGCAGATTGGGAAAAGAGAAGATAAATAAGTAACCAAGGAAATGGAAATATGTTCAAGGACTCACAAAGCTACCCAAGAACTGATAAGGAATGGTTGTATCCAAATATTATATGAACTTGGGAAGAATTGGTGAATGTAGTCTAGGATAGCATGAGTCGAAGGAAATAGATAGTCAAAGCGACAACCTTTGTGTCCACTGATCTCATTGACCAACATCTGCTACAGTCAGTGAAGCTTCACACTATGGTACACACTTTTATGAAAAAAGTAGAAAAATATATGATTTATTTTGATGACAACATCACCATGAACGATGCAACACTGGAACAACTAACATACATGAGAATCGATTCACTATATGATCAATTGGAAGTTTGGATAGCATATCTCCAAAGAAAAAGTTCATAAGGAAAGGACAAAATGGTTTTTTTTCTCTTGTCCTTTTCCTAACCACTTCAAATTTTGTCCTTTATGCCATTTGTCATTAGGAAAGAGAAGATGAACAGTTTTGTAACTGCCTCTTCAAGAAGAAGGTGAAAGGACACATAGGAGTTACTAGATTTTTGTATAAAATAGGATAGAAGCTCTTTTGAAAATGATGTTTTGTCTTTTCAAGCATTGTAGAGACCTAAGAAATTTTTCGAGAACTTATACATTGTTAATGAATATTGAGAATCCCTCAGGGACAACATTTTATAGAAGAAATTCTATGTAGAAATGGATCAAAGATTTGAACTACTTCAAGTGAAGATAATTATTTTTTTGTGGACTGTAAGAATGTTTGTTTGTTGTAGATCGATTCTCATACAATCTTTGTCATTCTGCAGTTATTGATGTTTCCTTGAATATTTCAATGCCTTGAGATTCATGGGTTATTATTGTATACATTGTTGTAGTCTAGACTAATTTGATTATATACACTTGTATGCACTTGTCTCCAATATTTCTCTTTTATTACAGCTAACTATATAAAAGTTGTGTAAGATTTTGGTTGCATTGATAACTCACCGGTTACTCTAGTGTGCTCCTAGCTAGGATAGGTTATCATAGATTAGCGATATATTAGTTATATCTTCATACATAGTCTTCATCTACATCTTTGTGTTGCATCTTCACCATCCATTCTCTTCATTGATACACTGAGCTGTAACCAATAAGAAAAGAAAAAAACAACAACAAATGGCAGCCGAGCCAAATTCCAAATGGGACTCCTAATCCAAACGACGTATTGTCTAGTTGGGACCCTATACCGGGGAGTACCCTTTGCTATCGTTGGGAGAAGTTGAACCCGTCAACAAAATTGGCGCTAGAAGGAGGGCCATGTTTTATGGCTTACATACATGAATTAAACAATAACTGAAAATAGTCTTCAACGAGCAATCCCAACTCTCAACCTACCTTGTTCCCTCGGGTCAAGTCTGAACAAGAAGTTACCTACGAGAACTCAAAGCCTAATTTTAGAAGTCCCTCTCGTAGTCCTGAAATACATACTAAGACTTGGTTTCACATACCACAAGAAGAGCTTCACAAAACCTGTATAATTACACGTGCTTACGCAAAATTTCTTCGAAAATTACCTACAACCTCTGAAATCCCTAGGAGAAAAGTGACCCGTTTAAACTTCCTGACCCGTGTAAATGTCCTAACACAGATCCTTATTTTTACGTTGACTCTGTAGATGACCTTATTGAAACCGCATTACAAGAAGTCCCAATACCTTTGAGCAGAGTTGTGCGTTTCCTTATCAAACCTGAAGAAGAACTTGAAGGTGAACAACCAAAAATCACCATAGAACAACTAATGGGAGAAAACATGATCCACAAAGAAATTATACCATGATGGAGA
>CBVK0101062864.1:0-10540 GCA_900067695.1 Picea abies
CCTAGGAGATGAAACGCCAAAAGTCATGTGGGCCCTGTTTGGGTAAGTTAATACATTAACTTCCCGAGGTTGTAACTTTTGCATACGATCTTTGTTTTAGGTGCGTGATAGTCCGTTGGAAAGGTATTTTTGAGAAATACGCATTACATCATCAAAATCTAACTCTGTCTATAGTTTGACTGTGGTGAGCCAAAAAACACTGTTTAGGGGCCCAAAATGGCCCTAGAAGTACAACAAGATGTGCTAACATGAAAACATACAAAATAAGCCAGTTGGATTAGGTGGGAGGCCACTAGTATCCACTTGGAAGATGCGTAGGGATTCAGACAACCCCAAAAGTGTAGAACCCACAATTACAAAGAAGTACAAAAGATTGTGTTGCACTAAAAATTGACAAGAGGATCCAGTTGGAATAGGTGAGTGGCCACCAATATCCACTTGGATCAGATCCCCATCAAAGAAGGGATCAAGCTGTTCTAGAAAAAGATTATAAAGATACATATTACTCTTGAACCTCTAATATAGAAGGAACTCAAGAATTTATTGGATTCCCAAATCATTTTAAAGTGAGACATTCAAATTGGGTCTCTAATATGGTTCACATAAGGGAAAAGTCGGGAGAAATAAGAACCCGTATAGATTTCTGTAGTCTCAATCACGCTTTCGACAAAGATAAATACCTAGTTCCCCCAATGGAACAAATCCTACAACTCGTCTTTGGATCTCATCTATTCTCTCTATTAGACATATTTTCGGGATACAACCAAGTTCTCATGGCAGAACTAGACCAATTAAAAACCACTTTCCTAACTAAATGGGGAACTTATTCTTATAGACGGATGCCCTTTGGCATTATGAATGTGATAACTACCTTTCAGAGGGAAATGGGCATTGATTTCAAAGGATTAATCAGTCAAAGCATGGTGTTTTACCTTGAGGATGTCACCATTTATTCTAAGAAAAGAGAAGACCACCCAAAACATTTGAGACCGATTTTTGAATGGTGCAGAAAATATGGGATTTCTCTTAATCCCAAGAAAACTATATTTGTTGTTTCAGAAAGTATTTTATTTGGACACATTATTTCTAAAGACGGGATTCTGGTGGATCCAGAAAGAAACAAATCCATTCTACAAATTTCTCCACTGCACATCAAGAGGTCCATGCAATCATTCTTCGACATAATCAATTTGGTAAGAATATTTGTTCCAGATTTTGCTGAAATTGTGAAACCATTACAAAAGATGATTAAAAAGGATGTGTAGTTCAAATCAAACGTTTGAAAACATTAAACCCGCTATATCTAATGCACCATCTCTTCGGAGTCCTGATTTCTCCAAATATTTCCTACTATACACATTCGCGTCCGATCACTCATTAGCAGCAGTGCTCATGCAAAAGGATGAACAAGGAGATGAATACCTTGTCGTGTTTATGAGCACTGGGTTACAAGGTGTTGAAATGAATTATCCTCTGGTGAACAAGAAAGCCTTTGCGGCCTATAAAGCGATCAAACAGTTCAGACCTTATATCCTCAAAAAACACACTAAAGTCATCGTCCCACACCTAGAAGTAAGGTCCATGTTTATTCAAAAATAGTTGGGTGAAAGACGATGGAATTGGATGGAAAATATACAAGAATATGACCTCGAATTCAAACCAACCAATATTGTGAAAGGTCAAGGCTTGTGTAAATTAGTGACGTAAGTAGTTGACATTGAAGAACGAGAGGAGGATGGTTGGAAAGATGAACCTATAATGTATAATCAAAAGATTCCATATGTCCCAACCATTGAAGGATCATGTTACAATGATCTTAAATATTATCTCTAGCATGGAACTACTCCATATCATCTCAATTCTTAGCAAAAAAGAGTGCTATGACTAAAATATTTACATTATCAACTATTACATGGTACCTCATTCAGAAAGAATTACGACTGAGTGTTACTCAGATGCCTCGAAAGGAAAAATGTTGATAATGTCCTAAAAGATATGCACAATGGAACGACTGGTGGTCATTTTTCAGGAGACACAACATCCCATAAAGTAATGAGAGTAGGATACTACTAGCCCACACTCTTCAAGGATGCTCATGCATATTCAAGGATCTGTGAAGCATGTCAAAAGGTTGCGGGGAGGGAACATAAAGCTTCTCTTCTTCTAGAACCTGTAGCAGTGGAAGAACCCTTTAAGAAGTGGGGCCTAGATATCATTGGTGAGATAAATACTCATTCATCCAAGCAACAAAGGTATATTCTGACCCCTACTGATTATTTCACACGTTGGATTGAACCAATACCTTTAGTCAAAGTGAATGAGTAAGTAGTAATATTTTTCTTGAGAAACACATTATCACGAGGTTTGGAATTCCCAACTCTTTAGTATTTGATAATGCTACTTACTTTTCATCCTTGAAATTATCTGAGTATGCATTGGAAAAGGGGATTATTTTAAAATACTCAGCCAATTAGTATCCCCAAGGAAACAACTTAGCAGAATATCCTTAAATGATCTGTAGTTGATCACTAGAGAAATTGGCACAATGCATTACAAAATGCTCTTTGGGCGGATCATGTCACTCCCAAAGATTCCATCAGAACTTCACCTTACTTTCTTGTGTATGGGAAAGAATCCATTCTACCCTCAAACATCTATCTACCTTCCCTCCAACTTACACAATAGTCTAGAGGAGAATGCCTTATCATCCAAAGTCATATCGATATCTTGCTGAACCTCGAGAAAATACATGACAAAACCAAAAGCAAGTTTGAAGCTCACCAAAAAACAATAAAATGTTGGTTTGATAAGAAGTCTGCAGGTGAGAAAGAGTTCCAAGTTGGGGAATTAGTCTTAAAATGGGACAAGCCACATGAATATAAAGGGAAACATTCAAAAGTTGAACAACTTTGGCTTGGTCCCTACCTCATTAAAAAAAAAATTGGCCAAGGAACTTTTTGATTACAAAACCTTCAGGGGTAAGTCGACTCTCTCCCTGTAAATGGTCAAATCCTTAAGCACTATATGAGTTATCCATTTAGGGTGTTGATCACTTGTACATAAATAAATCTTGATTCTGTTGTTCATTTGATTTTTCTTCTCTAGTTAGTTTAGGTTTCTTAATCTATTTGATTACTAGCATTTTTATTTTATCCTTCTTGATGACTGCCTTTGTAATTTTGAAGTTCTCACAACTTAGTGCAAGTCACATGTCTAAGCATAACACATACGGTTCATATAGCCAAAACATATATGTAATACGATGTCAAGTCTACATATCCCCCCAGACATGTAAGCCCGTTACACACTATCACAAGTCAAGGTCTGGTGGAGGAACATAGCTTATCAATATGGAGGGACACTAAGAAATCAAAGAGTCATGAGATTGCACTGAAAAACCGATTGCCATATTATATGAGCTAAATGAAAATGATCTAGATGAAATGTTCATAGTATAATAAGAATCGAGATTCAAGAAGCTTTCTCATCCATAATCAAGTTAGAAGATCTCACCATCACAGGTGTCATCCTTAGTACCTTTAAAGATTAACTAGAATTCCCCCATCCTCCCATCTCTCTAAATAAAAGAGAATCAAATATTGTAACAGGTAAAGGCTTGGGGAAAGGATTTCCATATCACATAGGACATGCAATTATCTTCGTTGGGACTATGGATGCTCGCTAATAGCGGAGCAAGGTTTGTGACACTAGGGTGATTCCGATGTGGCTATGGATGCTCGCTGGAAGTGGAGAAACACTAGAGAAATGCACTATGACTTGTATCCTCAGTATTCTTGATGTTTCATTTCTATTATACTACCTACATATTCCTTTTTAGCCATTTACCATGTGATTGGATATGAATTTGAAAGAAATCTATTAATCAGAAAAAATATCACCCTTGTTTGAATCACCTCACTCTTTTCAATATGCAAGTTATGTGACCTATCTTTTCTCTCTTATAATTTTTGTATGATGGAGCAATTTTCCTAAATTATTTGTAGACATCATCTTACAGATATCCAAGGCTTCGCCCAATGTGTCACCATTTGTTGTGACATGCACTACAACCCTCCTTTTTTGTTTGATCCTTGTTATCTCCCTAAAAATGGAGCCCCCTTATCTTTTGAGCCTAAGAGAAAGCCTCATAAGTATCCCTCTCCATCTCAATATTCTTTTGATAACTCATGTTTCACTTGAAACAACAAAAGTCATTAATACTTGGTGTTACAATCCAAATTTGAAATCGATAGAGTTACTTCAAACTCCTTCGAACAACTCGAAAGATTTCCTGTCTTTTGCTCCGATACAGGATGTTATCACAGAGAAGGTGGAAAAAGAAGCAATGGATACAGTTTTTGAAGAATAAAGACAGAGGAAAAATTCAAAGAGAAAAGACAATGACACACAGCCGATGGACTTGGATATCCCAGGAACATCTGATGCATGTACATAATCATAAAAAATGAACAATGGTTTAGGCCTTGAGCCATGGGAGCCTTTTCGACCAATAGAAGTGTTGGATCTAAGAAGCTTCACATACGATAATAAAATCGATAGAATTGTGCAAGAAAGAGTTAAAAAGGTGCCAGTGATAGAAGAAGACCCTATATCAATGGTTACTCAAGTCCCTGTCACAAGAGATATTAGAGAAGACTCCGTGGCAACAACTAAGGATGGTTATGCATTTATGGATGCAACCATAGACAATATACAAAGCCTATGCAAGCAAAATCAAGAGAAAGAGGCGAGGATCAAGGAACTAGAAGAAATACTTCAACAAGTAAAGATCGATGAAAGAAGTCTCCTCAATTTTATGGTCGGTGCGGAAAGAGTTAGGAATGATTTGGAAGGTGCTATCATTGACATGTATGCCAATATACACCTCTTCCAAAGTGCGATTACAATAGTCATGGACCAAAACAACTGGATACAAGTGAAGTTGACACAATACAATACTATCCATGAAGGTATAGCTGAAATTAATACATGGATAACGGAGAATCCTGATGCACCTCTTGAGCTATACAGAGCCTCAAAATCAGTGAGAAAGACAGATCTATACACATTATATCATTGGAAAAAGATAGGGAAAAGAGTAGATAAATAAGTAACCAAGGTGATGGAAATATGTTCAAGGACTCACAAAGTTTCTTAGGAACTAATAAGGAATGGTCGTCTCCCAATATTAGATGAACTTGGGAGGAATTTGGTCACAAAATAATTGGTGAATGTGGTCCAAGACAACATGAGTTGAAGGAAACAGATAGTCGAAGCGACAACCTTTGTGTCCATTGATCTCATTGACCAACATTTTCTACAACTAGTGAAGCTTCACACTATGGTACAATATTTTATGACAAAATTAGAAAAGGATATGATCACCCTTCATGACAACATTGCCATGAATGATGCAACACTGGAACAACTAACATACATGAGAATCGAGTCACTTTATGACCAGTTGGAAGTTTGGATAACTTATCTCCAAAGAAAAAGTTCATAAGGAAAAGATAAAATGACTATTGTTCTTGCATCCTTTTCCTAACCACTTCAAATTTTGTCCTTTCTTCCACTTGTCATTAGGAAAGAGAATATGAACAATTTTGTAACTGCCTCTTCAAGAAGAAGGAAAAAGGGACACATAGGAGTTACTATCTTTTTGTATAAAATAGGATAGAAGCTCCTTTGAATATGACTTTTTTTGGATTTTCAAGCATTGTATAGACCCATTAAATTTTTCAAGAACTTATACATTGTTAATGAATATTGAGAAGTCCTCAGAGCCAACAGATTATAGAAGGAATTCTGTGTAGAAACGGATTAGAGCTTTGAACTACTTCAAGTGATTATAATTATTGTTTCTATGGACTGTAAGAATGTTTGTTTGTTGTAGACTTATTCTCATACAATATTTGTCATTCTGCAGTTATTGATGTTTCTTTGAATATTTCAATGCCTTGATATTCATGGGTTGTTATTGTATACATTGTTGTGATCTAGACTAGTCTGATTACATACATTTGCATGCATTTTTCTTGAATCTTTCTCTTTTGTTACAACTAACTGTATATAAGTTGGGTAATATTTTGGTTGCATTGATAACTCATCGGTTACTCTAGTGTGCTCCTAGATAGGATAGGTTAGCATAGATTAGTGATAGATTAGTTATCTTTGCATACATAGTGTTCATCTACATATTTGCGTTTCATTTTCACCATCCATTCACTTCATCGACACACTGGGCCATAACCGGTAAGAAAAAAAAACAACAAATGGAAACCGGGCCAAATTCTGGATGGGACTCCTAATCCAAACAATGTATATTCTAGTTGGGCCCGTATACCAGGGAGTACCCCTTGGTGTTGTCAGGCAAAGTTGAACCCATCAACATTGTCCTAAGAAGATCATTACTAATAACACAAAGGATTTCACCTCAGTATCTATGATTTCATTTTGTCAAAAGTGCAATATTGTTCTTGGTCACTCCATAGCTTAATATCCACAGGGTAATGTATTGGATGAATATTTGAACAAAAAAAAGATGAAGATTATAAAAAAGACTTTGGAAAATAACAAAACTCATGGGATTCTCTCTTAACGTATGACCTTAGGATTGAACTTAGTGTTGATAGAGTAAGTGCCGAGAGATCAATTGGTATATCTATTGTGACATTAGTTCAAAGGTGTCAATCAGACCATGGACTCCCTATCATACCATGTGGGAACTTCTTCGTGATCTCATTTTTTCTTTATTGATGTTATAATTCCAACATCCCACTGACATCTTGGTATAGAAAGGACATTGATTAGGGTAATGCCTAATTGACATTCTTGGTATACCAAAATGTCGTGGGATGTTATAATTTGGATGTCCATGACATTTAGAAAAATAATTGTTACCTTGTTACCATATGGGGGGTATTTAAACTTGTTACCATGTTTTTCAACATGTATTCCTAACTTTAGATTCCTAATGAAGAAATTGAAAATATTGTAGTGCCTAATCTAGAGATATTGGTGCTTGCTACTTCATATATATACATTGTTACTAAGCTATATGTTGGTTTTCTTGATCAACCTATGTTGAATTTGGTGCAACCTACCTCAAATTCTAGTGGAGCATGTTTGCCTCTCGAGGATATTTGAACTTATCTAACACCAATGGACTTCACAAGGTTCTCATATTTTGCATCCATCTATTGCCTATAACATGTCTCATTTGTCTTTGGAGGTAAACTTGAATTTTGATTATTTTACAATCATTAAGAAGGAATTGATGGAAAAAAATGGATCATATCTTTAACTACTACCATCTTGTTTTGAGGCCTCCAATGTCTTTCTACTCTCTCCATAGCCAAAGTCATACATCCCAAAGAAAGACACTGCTTTAGCTTGACTTTTTATAGGAATGATTGATTTCCTTTAAGACTTAGATGGAAATTGTAATCACACATTGACTAACCTATGCTTATGTTGAGCATTACTTGTTGGTCGCATTGATGATATATTGTGCAAAACTATAGGGTTGTTTTTCTACCAAACAAAAGTAGGTCAAGATACCTATTGAGACTCTTCACCAGTCAATGCAATTGATGAAGCACCCATCGTCACTTTTTATTGGAAAGTTGTAACAAACCTTATTTAATTATGTTTTAGTTATTGTAATTATTCAATGGTTAGCATGCCCGCAAGGAAGGGCACGTCCCAATTGTTTGGCGAGTACAAATTCCTGCCATTATACATTGTAAATCATCATGGAATCATAAATATATATATATTTTTAAATTGTTTGCTCGTAAGTGGTAGCAGAGCCAAGATATTGGCATATTCATGGTTTAAAAAAAAAGGGTGCCTTCCATTCTGTCATATGTTCTCTCTTCTAGGAATGTATTTTTTTGTACATTGTATGTTCTCTCATTCTCATTCTTAGTTTCCAAGTCTTCATTCTCAGCCCCCACTCTCATTACTTGCAATATATTTTATTTTCCATTTCAACTGCCAACATCTCATTCATTTTCTCTTCTCAAGCAGTTGTTACACAACATGTTAGGAAATATACATCCACACTAAACCTAATAGGAAAGAGAAGAAAAATTTAAACAAGAAAATAAATGACAACAACAATACACATAGATTTTACCCTAGAAAACCAAATGGGAAATCCAACATTCCTTGAGCATCTCGCTCTCTTGTTGTCTTATTCATTCAGAATAAACGTTGATGTTTTATATGATTCTCAACTCTTGATAATTATTTCATTATGATTAATAACAAGATTCACTTTCATACAACAGTTATCATAGAATAACTATGCACTAAAAATATCAACTATAACAATGCAACGAAAATTACAAGATCTAGAAATATTAACCATGCACAGTAGACACAAGAACACAACATAAGAACACAAGAGTTTATCTTCAGAAACCCAAACTTGGGAGAAAACCCAACAACCTTTCTCTATAAGAATTCAATACAAAATATTACCAATACATCACCATCAATAGCCAAAATACCATACGGAGAATATCATCCCCAAGTATAGCATCACGAAGACCTAGCTCCTCAATAATATGACCAAGAATAACCAAGGAAGAGCTTCTCTAAGTGTGGTGCACTCTCCAAGATAACCAATAACCCAAAAATAGTGAATCTGACAAAACTGCAGCTACAACTGCCTTGTACGCATTGCAGAAGGAGATGTCTGACTATCAAAATTAAATGAGCCAGTCCTGTATTTATATTGATCGGGGCACGAGTCTAGGGCCGACTTCTTATTTCTGGGTATTCAATTTTATTATTATTTTTCCTGTGGGGCCGAATTCTCTTCTCAGGTCTTCAACTTATTCATGGGGATTTTGTAATGGTGTAGATGGGTCTTCTTGTACTTTCTTGTGGAGAATGACTACTTGAATTTTCAAATCTCCAACACTCCCTCTCAACAAGGGAGGAATTTTCCATACTTGGATTTCTTTTGTCATAGAAAGGTTGTCTTCATGATCCATGTTGATGTTCCATCTCCACACGTGCATTCCATCCCAGAATATGCATGTGATAACATCTCGAGTCCATCCACTCCTTGACAGGAGAAGGAATACACCTAGGCCATTCACCACTAGTAGATCCCCGTGAGTGAATGAATCATTACCCTTGGTCATATCAACACTAGCGTAGCCCCGTGCATGACCAATCTGGGATAATGTATGCCTAATGCTTATCTGGGCCACTCACCACTAGCAAATCCCCGTGGATGAGTGAATCATTCTCCTTTGGCCATATCAACACTAGAATATCCACGCGCATGACCAATATAGGAAGAATGTCTACCTGAACCTAGAGAACATCAACATACATGGGCCATTCAACACTAGCAGAGCCCCGTGAGTGAATGAGTCATTCTCCCCTTGGTCATATCAGCACTAGCATAACCCCATGCATGACCAATTTGGGGGAATGTCTTCCCGATGTATAAATATCAATGCTGATCACTAGCCAAATCAACATGGATAATATTTTGTATCCTCCTCCTCAACCAAATCAACATGGCCACTATGGGAGGATATCTATAATCTGCTCATCTGTGGATAACTACTGGAGCTTCACTGCTACTTTCTGTACCATGTCTTGGATGAAGTCCTGCAAGAATATTTCAAAGCGACACTACTTTATGATTTGTGATACTGCCTACAATATATTCCGTCTCTACTGCAATGAGTACTAAAAAATCATACTTCCAACTTATCCCAGAAATCGTCACTGATTCCAAGCTGAAGCAACACCCTGAGGTGCTTAATATGTCTACTGCACTCCCTAATCAATCGAAATTTGTATATCTCTGTAGCCTCACTTCATCAACTAAGAAAAACCATATCCAACTGTACCATGATTCACTTCCACCCACTAGAATTGCCTTGGCTTCAACCAAATACTGGCTCAGGGTGCTCAATACAAAACAAATATCTGGACTAGAATTAACCAGGCACATCAAGGATCCAATCAACTGCTTATACATCATGGGATCCACCAAATCTGAATCTTAAGCATAATCACTCAACTTCGTCATATTTGTCACCATAGGTGTAGTCATGGAATTGCAGTCCATCATATCAAATATCATCACTATCATTTCAATGAGGAAGATCTTGTCTGATATCGTCACACCTCTAATCCCAAGAGTACATTTGACCAATATCCTCCATCTTGAACTCTGATGCCAAATTCCTCTATCATTGGAGTAAGTCCTATAGTCTAGTCTACCTCACTCCCTCTATGACTGAGACAAAATCCATACCTAGTCCTCTTGAATGGTTTCCTCCTCTGTCACTGTAGCAATATCACATCCCCTTGAATACTCCTCAAATCATGACACCTGTCTTTCAATACTGGAAGATGTCTCTCTCCCACCTAAATATAAGGGGGAACTCCTTCTGAATGAATGACTCTTCCTCTGAGTCAATTGACTCTCTCTGAGATCATGATCACTTTGAGTTTGTACATTCTTGGTTAAAACCAAGCTCATCAAGTATCCATCGATCCT
>CBVK0101062906.1:0-19524 GCA_900067695.1 Picea abies
CCCCTCAAGCCCCCTCTCTTGTGGAATCATATCCCCCTATAACTCTTGTTCTTTTCTGTCCAGCATCCAGTGAGGTATTTGTTATTAATAATGATCAAAACATTACATTTCTTAAGCACACTAGCCTTTTAAAAATTGTTTGGGCACTCCGGCCTCTCAATAGACTATCAATACATTATTTAATATGGGGGCTCAAAACGCGGGGTGTTACAAGTCACAACTGACCAATAATTCTCATCGTTTGAATAGTACACATAGAAATCATTGCATCGGGTCATGCTCACAAGGGTGAATAATTGGGATTGAAACCAATGAAATGAATCACATAGCATCAATCATCACTTGTAGGACTTGTGCCTGGTAACCAGAAATTCCCGGGTGGTCACCTATCCCGAGAATCCTTTGTCTCAAGCACACCTAACTATGGAGTTTTCCCCAAAATCAAGCCCACTTAGCTTGCTACCTAATTTTCAAAACCTTATCAAGTATTGTTACTTATGAACTATTCAATTGGAGCTCCCTTTAGTCTTTAAGAAACAAGGGATCACATAAAAATGATACATGTCACAAGCATGCCTAGATGGCACAATGAAATAGTGGAAAATGTTTGTGATTTTTAGAAAGAGTTTCCTACTAGTTTTATGGATACTTAGGTCCATCTTTTGGTACATTAGTCGGAGACATTCTGCTAGTTTGTTTGGTGATTTTTAGATGGATGTTGTTTCTATAGAGGTACATGAAAAAACATAAGACATTTGCAAGGAAATGAGAACATCCTGAAGGGTACGTGGCCAAAGGGTACAATTTTAATGAATATTTCCTTTTTATGTTTGAGTTATTGAAACAAATCCATTTATATGCTCAACTCATGTGGGATGGTGATTACAATGAAGAACGATTAGGAGAAGAGATACTTGAAACAAATGGAGAAACACATGTATTGAGACGTGATATACTTATTTGACATTTAAATGGTTATAGTTGTATTACTTAAGGAATAACTATTTTCCTTGTAAAAATGAATAATGATTAAGTTTTCATTGAAATTGGAGAGAGTATGAATGGGATAAAATTAATATTTGTTTTCAAGATAGAGGCTACTAAGAAATGGGTGGTGATGTATGATGAGATAAAAAAAAATGATAGGAAGACATACAATCATTTAGAAGGTCTAACCCAACACATGCTCCATTCCCTATATAATTACATGATCATGGCTTGCAAAGTGCACATACACATCGGTGAAGGAGAAAATTCAAAATTTGGGAGTAACTAACAAGCAAAGTGAACTAGATGCATTGAACATAGGAATTGGATGTGAAAGGATGGTATGTGATATTGAATTGATCATAAGATTAACTATAATAAATTTTAATTGAACATATTTATGTATTGAATTTAATATGCAAATTTTTATATGCATGCAGGTACAAACATATTATGCAATGTGGGCATATGGTAATCAATTTAGGGTGTAGAGGGTGTATCATGGCAAATAAATGTGATTGTGGAGTGTATATTTCATTTGATTAAAAAAATTGTGTAAGTTCAAGGGATACAAACCTAATAGAAGGACAACTTGATTATATTGGAACCATTCAACAAATAATTGAGTTGGATTATAGGTCCTTTAAATGTGTGATTTTTAAATGTCAATGGTTTAATATTTTTTCTAGAATGAGATCTATTAGATATGACTTAGATAGTGAATTATATTCTATTGACATACGTAGGAAAATGTCATCATATTTGGTTGAACCATTTGTGCTTCCAAAACATTGTGAGTAGGTTTTTTTCCATCATGATGTCTTTGACGACAATTAGTGGTTTGTTAACCCATCTAAACCAAGGGGAAATGGGTTTTTGAAAATGTACATGATACAATTGTTGCACTGAGTCAAGAAGAGGATTATGTAAATGTGGGTGATCAAGTAGAAATAGGAGTCTAGTTTTCCCAAGAAGTATTCATTATACTCTTAGTGATTTTTTTAATACATATGATTTGGATTGGATCATTATATTATTTTTCATCTATATTAATTCTTTCAAAGTGGAAAAAATTGGAGGAATCAACTTGCACGGTCATTTTAGTGGCAGGTCTCAGTTTGGAAAATTGGTGTCTGGAACCTTCCAGAGCCATTTTGAGGCATTAAACATATATTTTGGGGGTTTTGGTGTCATGAAATTTTGCACACCTTGTTGATGGTGTTCTGCACTCTGATACCTTTCCAATGGTGTTGGTCATGATTCAATCAGAGTTCGTATGCAAAAACCTACCACAATTTAGGGTTGGGGAAGTCAAAAACCTATTTCTAGGAGGAGAGGTTCCATTCTACGTTATTATTTTGTTCCATAGAAGAATAGAACAACTAAGAGTGGTAAATTAGAGAGCGTAATAGAGGGGGTTAATGTTTTGTAGCATCCTAACAAGCCAAAGGTCTCAGGTAAATCCATAGAGAGTGTCTTCTCCTTTGTACTTGCGTTATTTCCATGCCAAAGAAAAGAGAACAGAGCAACCTGACCTTCTAGTTGGGTTTTCTCCCATAAGGGTTTCCTAGAGAAAATGTTTATGTTATGTTGTGGATGGTGTGTGATTGTATTTTATTGTTCTCTATCTTCCACATTTTATCTATTCCATGCATAAGAAAAAATTAAAAAACTAAATATTCTTGAATCTAAAGGAACTTAACCTTCATAGAGATTTTTGTTTTATTTATCAGATCTGTTGTGACAAACTGTTACAATGCAATATCCATGTCAGTTTACAAATCAACATAGATACATACATACAATATGGTGGGTTCGTATTGCTATCTTATGAATTTAAATGAATCGAAGTTTCTAATTCACAAGTTATATTATAATGAATAGTAATCAACCAGTGCTTAGCTCAACCAATTAATGAGCATACAAACATAAATAAGATTTAGACAGTTTGCTTACATAATTATCTGATCTCCAATATCTTCATTGTTTTTCTTGGATAACTCCAATGATTGGGTAACTGATATATATAAATATTTGCAGAAAACATAATGGACTATGGTTGTGATTAGTAAGTTATTATAACTTATGATATTATTATTATTAATTATAATAGTTAGTATTAATTATAATTGATATTAGTTATTAACTAGTCCTTAATAATAATAAAATATTATTAATTAAATATAATAATGTTTATTAATTAAAAAATAATATTAACAATCAATAAATTATTTTCAAACTCATTTGATTGTTATATATGTAATTTAATATGTCCTATCAGGATCTTATCAATCCCACCAAAATCAAATAACCTAATGAGGGAGAATTCTTCAACATGAACCTAGGCTAGGTGGTATACGACAACACTCTGTACTTAGTAGCAACTTGAATGGTGATTTTTCCTTTTTATTGTAGTGTATTAGCTCAAACTTTGAAAATAAAAGTTGGGTTTAAGGGAGGATGTATTCTTTCTGAAATAAATAAATAGATTTTTGCAACCCCTTGTTTTATACCATTTCCTTCATAGTTGCCTTATGATTATTCACATTAGGTTCTGGCATTTCCTTCACACTAATCTTATGATTCCTCATATTAGGTTATGCAAAATACACTTTAATCAACGACCAATTGGAACTCATTGAAAGAATGACATCATAATTGTGTCAAATATGACAACATTCTCATGTGTAGTCTTTCATATAATATAATATTATGATGCTAATATGACATTGATCTGACATTATATATTTATATATGAGATATTGTTTAGATGCAACATGATGCAATCACAAAGTGCACAATGTATGACATTTTTTAGCAGCACTAAAATGACTCAAAACCGATAAAAATTGATGTTAGTCAATGCAGTGATTATGCAAACATAAATAACATTTTTTCAATATTTTTAGAGCTGTAAATGAGACAAATTTGATGCAACTTAGACACAAAGTCAACACATATTCAAACCACAAATCTCAATGCATGCTAGAAAAAAAAATGATAAAATAGTTTGTGGTGATGCAAATAAGTGACACTACAACCTCATATTGTAGTACTGATTGATGGTTGTTTCTCCTTCTATTGATCCTCCTTTAATCCCCTTTAAGTGTTAACAATAATTCCCTCCTGCTATAACCTTGTCAAGGCAATGACTAATGTGTGTCATGTGGGGTTTGAAGGCTTTGATCATAATTAGTGGTCAATTTTATTGAAAAACCATCGAGGTTTTAGTGAATACTCCACTCATTATATAAAATCATGACTTGTAAGATTTGATACCAAGGTGAACTCTCTCTCACATGCCATTCTATATTTTGAGCTTAATATTTGCAATCATATGTCCCCTCATGCATTATGTAGTGGCTAATTCCTTTACATCTGAGGGTGGTTGGAACAAGAAATGAGAATCCTACTTAATTCTTCTAAGAATACCAAAATTTCATGTCATCCATTTATCTCCTGTCCATCTGATGATTAATGGGATTTTGGTTGTATGATCCTCTATGCCTTGTCTAGAAATATAGATCTTCTAGAATATATCACCACACATCATATAGCTCATGCCCCTTCAACATCACATGTGCCAGATACCTTGTCCCCCGATGAGCCTTACTCATCATGTTGTCACATTGACTCATAGGATGAATTGAATTCGTCTATCCTCCTTAGACCACCTGACTATATGACTATTTGTACACTCCATGGGGTATCCATGGACTTGGTTGGATGCTCTTATAAAAAAGAAATGCTATAATAGCATGAAAACCAACTCGCTTTCCATACCAAAATGCATGATCACATGGATGTCTTATCAAGTTGTCCATGTAGTTTAAAGTAGAATTTATCTAGTTACATAGGGACATGGAGAAATATTTCCCACTTTCATAGACAACAACAATGAGAAGTACATAATTAAAAATAAAAATAAAAAATTAAAACATTTATTTATTAAAATAATCATAATAAAAAAATTTATATTGAGATTTTGATAATAGTTGTGCATTATTCCAAGAAGAAGCAATTTTCAAGGATTATAAGCCTTGAAATGACATTCATAACGTAAGGAAAAATATGGAGCATAGAGCAATCTTTCTCGGAGAGTCTAGAGTATAATATAATTACTTAGGATTTTGATATTTGAAATTTAAGGGAAACAATATATAATATGAACGAGGAGGAACCAACTCTTTTTAGGAAAGCCTAGAGTATAATATAATTACTTAGGATTTTGATATTTGGAATTTAAGGGAAATGATATATAATATGAACGAGGAGGAAAAAAAGTTTTGAAAGAGTAACGTGAGTTGTTTACATTGTCAAATATCAAATGAAAGTGAAAGTTATCTTGCAATTATTTTGGTGCAATTTTTTTTAGCTTATAATTCCATGAAATATGGACACGTTGATGCATGGAAAGATGAGATATAGAGATTCTAAGGAACTGATTGAATGAAAAATTGAACTTATTCCAAACTGGATGGAGAACTTTGTAGGCAAGTTTTGCTCCCTTTATTTCCTTACATTATGGGGATTACATTGCACTATGTGGCAATGATATGATTTGAAATGCAATTAGTGTATATAATATTTGAGATCCATAAAGTAGTTAAAACAACATATTTTGAAACAACATGTCCCCACTTATTATTTATTCAAAATACAATTTTTTTTTTCTGTGAATAGAAAAACCGATAGTTATTCAAGGCTTCACATATTTTTTTATCTATATGAGAGGTTGCAATATTTGAAGATCACAAAATAGAATCATTAAACTTTGATCCGTGGAACTTTTTGACTAATTTTTACATCACAAATTAACAAGGTATTTCCATTTCTATTCAGATATTGGATGTCGTAAATATAGGTATATTAATTTGAGAAATATTTGAAGAATAAATTCCATTCATAAATTATTTTGCAAATTATTCTTAAATAACCATGAGGGAGGAATCATTGGATGGCTTGAGCCCATTTTTATACATTATAAGGACATGGAAGATTTTCATGCGGAATGGTATGGGAAGCCATACTAAAATATAACCATGAGGGAGGAATCATTGGATGGCTTGAGCCCATTTTTATACATTAAAAGGACATGGAAGATTTTCATGGAGAATGGTATGGGAAGCCATACTAAAATATAGTTGCATTTATAACCTCTTCTCATAATCCATTTAGATAATGATTCTTGTTTGATGTTGAAAATTCCATTTTTATTTTCTTCATACTTCTAGGGTTTATTTGGTGGATCTACCATCAATGTATGTTATGGGTAATCACCTTGGTTCTCATGAGATATAACATGTACATAATTCTAGGTTTGTTATGAGTGTAGGGGGAATATCTCATTCTAGAAATTGATAAAAGGGTTCTTCTTGGTTTCATTTAATGTGAAAGACAAGGAATTCTTTTATAGAGTAATCTTCCTTCACATAAAAGGGTTCTTTTTAGTTTTATTTAGTTTAAATTTAGTACGAAAAAGAAGGAAATTCTTGAAAATTAGTATTCCATCACCTAGAGTAACTTGAGTGAACACCATGAGGCGAGAAACTTATGAAAGGAAAGTAAAAATACAACTCCATACATAGTTCTATAAGTTGAGTTTTTATTAGTGACATGGGTACTTTTTGAAAGTCATGATTTGGTATTTAAGTTAAGGACTCATATCCACAAGTAGATTTGAGTTCAATTTCTCCATGATGCTCTTATATGATTACAGTTGTACATACAAATCCATGTGTTGAATTTCCACTAATGGCGTGGTTACTTTTTGAATACTTATGTATGGTGTTTTGGATAAGAACCCATATCCACAAGTTGGTCTAAAGTTTAGTCCCTTTGTGGTTCCCATGCATCCCTACAACTGCACATACAACTCCATGGGTTTAATTTCTACTAATGACATGGGTATCTTGCTAAATACTCTAGTTTTATGTTTTGATTAAGGATCCATGCCCATAGGTAGGCCTTGAGTTTGATCCCCCTATGGTATGCATGCATTTATATAACTCCAGATACATCTCCATTGGTTGAATTTCTATCAATGATGTGGGTACCTTGCAAAATGTCTGAGTTTGACATTTTGGTTAAGGACCCATATTTGCAGGTAGGTCTTGAATTTTATCCACACATTTCCACCACCACCCCTCCATCCCCCTGTGGTGCTTGTGCATAGGAAAAACTACACATACCACTCCATGGGTTGAATTTATACCAATGGAATGGGTATCTTATTGAATTCCCAATTTGGAATTTTGGTTGAGGATTTGTATCCATAAGTAGGTCTTGAATTCAATCCCCTACTAGTGCATGCACATCATTGAATTCCACATATATCTCCATAGGTGGAATTCTAACCAATGACATGGGTGCCTCTATAATTGGTGTTTTGGTTCCATTCCATGTTGTTATGTACCAACCAAATCCTTAAGATATCATAATAAAATAGAGTACACACAATGTACACAAGGTGTGAACGTGGAGCACAACTCCTAAATAGAAAATAGAGATGAGTTACACAATAACCCCTTATAGAATAAGAGAACCTCCTCCAAATAACCCAAATACAAGAATGCATCCAAATCATATCTTCATGTCACCATAATTACTATGTTTTCCTCTATATATTCCTATCCTTACTCATTTCACATGTGGTCCCTTTACTAGGCTAACCCTTATTACATATACATTTAACCCCATATATGACCCTCTTAGGGTCATATCATAATATGTTCCTTTGAAAATATTTGTAATTAAAGGTTTTACATGTGATGAAACCAAGTAACGATATTTCCTTATATTCCTATTAATCTCTTATTACTACTACTACCAATCATCCATCCATCCAAATTCAATTCTCTTTGTTATTAATACTTAATGGTTCATTGTTACAAAATTTACTTTACTTTGAATCTATGTGTTGTTAATGCAACTTCTCAAATTTGTTTTAGTTATCGACCTCTGATTATATCCTATTAAATAATGGTTTTGTGATACCCTGTTCCATGAATATTGTTGATTATTCCCTTTCTTCCTTGGTAATGTTGATATTGATCTTCTTTTCTTTCTTCTGAGTATTCTTGGTAATGGGGGTGTGGATATGGTTACACCTTTGATGGTTTCCATTCATCATGAACACCCATGTCATTAATATTATTTTTAGTGGAAATGGCATGCTCTATCTTGCGTGCTTTGTCTTTAATCACTCTAGCCTTTGAGCTAATCCCATCATATTTGACATGTACATCCTCAATATAGAACTCAACATATTTTAGTATTTTTTGGTGAAATTATTGCAGTACTTCACCTTTTGAAGATGTAATGCTATCCCATCCATCAGAAGCTTATGTCCTTCTTCAATTCTAGATTTAATTTATAATTACGCCAAAGGCGTTCTTTTAGGAGAGGTTCCTCCTCAAATTGTCATCGTCTTTCAAACACCTATGGCTTCCTGCCATGTGTCATTCTAAAATGTAACCAGTTGTTCCTCCACCGCCTTTTCACCACCACCTATCATTTCTTGACCTTAGTGCATTGCCCTACTACATTGCCTACTGATTCATATGACGTTGTTGTTGTTGTGAACAAGAGAATGTGTAATGACATTGTTGTTGTTGTGAACAAGTGAATGTGTAACAATAAAAGTAACTTGATCTTGAAAAATTTATGGG
This sequence comes from Picea abies, assembly GCA_900067695.1. Classification (NCBI taxonomy): domain Eukaryota; kingdom Viridiplantae; phylum Streptophyta; class Pinopsida; order Pinales; family Pinaceae; genus Picea; species Picea abies. The sequence goes on from CBVK0101062906.1 coordinate 8,658, forward strand.
GCATGAGGTCTTGCTATGCAGGCTATATGACATCAGCTGGATGGAACTATCAGTGCACTACCTTGTAAGTTATGTTTTATGGCAGCAGCCTGGAAAGAGTCTCTCTACGAGAAATGATGAAGCTATCATATCAAATTTTTTCTCTGCATATTGTGCACCCTCAAAATTAGAAGGAAGGGGGTTGTGTAGTGCTTGTGGTAATAGCAACTCATGCAGGCTAATTTGAACACTATGGAGAGTAGCGCCCAGGGAATGGGGAAGATATTGTTGGAGATATCTTGTCTTGACCATATTTTGTCTCTTTTTGTGAGTGGTAAGGGGGATCTGGGGGGGTTGATGGACTCGGCTGTCGTTTTGGGGGAAACTTCACAGTTGTTTATGGTCTTGAATACTTCTCTAGCCATCTTAGTTGCTTGCATTTTGTTCCTTGTTTGGTGGAGAGGAGGATCCGCTCCCTCGAAGCCGTCTATTGGCACAAGGGCAACCCAGGGTTCAAGGCTACAACAACACACCAACAAAACCCTAACTACCAGCCCTTTCGGCAACACCTGCAAAGCAGATGAAGTCTCACTTGAGGTAGAGGTAGGGGTGGTTATAGGACTCCAGTTTCTGCAACCTTAGCTGGGACAAAGATCTATTATTCTAATCACTTAACATAGCACTCAACAATTAACATTCATCAATATTCAGTTCTTAGTTACAACACAGTTAAACCCTAATTACAACACAACACAACATTCATTGAGAGCTACTATATTCAATCACTTAAGCACCCCCACATAGGCTAGATATAGTATTCATCCATACTATTAAGCGCATAACATTAAAATATATATCTATCATTTATCCATGTTAAAGCACTAAGAAAGTAAACACATAAACACATCAATACATCACACAAAGCAGAGCAACATACCATGTACGTGGTTCACCCCCACCCCGGGGCTACGTCCCCCAACTCTTTTCTTCTTTATTAAATTGGGTCAAGCTACTTACAGGAACATAGAATCCAAGTCCCACTCCGCAGAGGACAGGAGATCTACACACCTCGCTAGATCCTCCTTCCTTGTGTTACAACACAAATCCTTCCACAGTCTGTTACAACCACTTGCACTTAGCTCTACTAGTCTCACACAGTATGCACAAAGAATCTACAATCCACACTTGCACTTAGCACTCAACACTTATCTCATCAACATAACATCACATAGATGCAACTCTATCACTTAGCAAAACTTGCAACTGCCTCCTCTTACATTGCCTAGACTTCTATTTATACTTTACAAAATAGGCCTAAGCATGGGTAAACCCATGGGCCGACATAGCATACCCATTAGATAATCCAAAATCCCAAAAAGGGCCCTAAAAGGGGTTGAGATCCCGCGATCTCCACTTTGTCTTGCACTCTAACTTCGACAGCCTATCAAAGTCCCAAAATTAGGTCAAACATGACCAAGAATCCTCAGCACTTGGTCAAGGGACAACAGGCCCCCAACACTCACCTTTGATGCATCCTGAGTCACTCTGATCTGATTAGTTCTGCTTCAAAATCCTCAAGCTTGGATTGAGCTGCTTCAACTTGATGTTGTGTTATGTCCTCCTATTCAACGAAATCTTATATGACTGCTTCATTGACAGGTCCCTCTAGGCATTGTTCAACTGTTGTGATGACTTGCTCCATTTCCTCTCCTCGGCCTTTGATTTCTGTGAACAATTGGTAAGCCTTATACTGTACAGGTTGGGGTCTCTGAGTTATCCATAACTCTACTATGAATAGTATAGACCTTCTACTAGGTAGTGAACTGCTCTTGGGATCTCTTCATTCTTTCTACAGTTGACAGGGGCTTCAATTGGGCCTGTATTGTGTTTTCTTGATACTTCACTTCCTGGAGCCGTGACTCTAGTGCCTTCAATTCTAGATTCTCAGTTAGTCACTCATATTTCTGGGAATTGCGATCACTTAGTTTCTTGCATTCCAGAGCAAGGACTTTTATTATTTCAACTGTGCTTCGAGCGGTTGCTTCCATTTGATCCCTTACATTCTGTGGGGTGTCAGGTACAATGCAGATATCTAACTATGTTATTCATTGTTGTAGCTACTGGAAAACTTCTGTGAGCTCCTCTACTCGACGTGTGAATCGGTCTTCAGCCTATAGTTCTAATCCTTTCACAGAGCGGAGGGATTTGTTTACTACTTTTTCACTTCGAGTTGCTCTGTGAGCAACTGGTCTTTTTCTTGTTGCATTTGTGTTTTCTCTTCTTCAAACTTGGCTTGGAGAGAAATATTTTGTTGTTCTACAACTTTTTGTTGTTCTATGATTTTTCCTTGTGCTTGATTCAAGGCCTGGGTGGCTTTCTCTGTTTCTTCTTGTGCACAACGAAGGTAAGCTTCGAACGCATCAACTAATCGATTTAGTTGGGTTGGCTCATCTCCCAGCTCAGGTTCTCCTGATGGAAGGGGCGCAATGGATGCTAGATGACTGGAATGAAGGGCCTTATGTACCCCTTGAAATTCGAACTTAATTCTATCATACATTTCCTCATGATTGGATTATTGTTTCTTCATGATTTCCAACGAAGCGTCGTTGAGGGTTGCTATGATGAAGTCAAAATCATCAGTGGTAAGCACAGTATTCATCTTGGTCACGGTGGCTCTCGATTTATTCTAGGAAGAAGGTTTTGGGGGAGAAACCTTCCTCTTCTTTAGGGGATCAGACTGATCTCTAGATGGTGTTACTTCGCCTTGATTTTGTTCATCTCCTATGCAATTTATCTCTTCGTCATCACCCCCTCGATCAGGTGACACTGAAGCAGTGTTTCCTGAGGCACTTCTTAAGTCTTGGACTTCTTCGGTATTCTTCATTTTGTTGGGTTTGGGTGTATCATGCGTGATTTTTGGACTATCAGAGTCAGACATCTCTATAGGGTCTGCAAGAATAAGGAGGTCTGCTGACCAATCCTTAGTGATCTCCTCAAGGTCCTCTTCCGTGATCTTGTAGTATGACTGAAGATGATCCTTATGTTCATCGAATCACACTTTAAGGTAGATGAAGTGTTGATTTGCACAGAAATTTATTAGGGGTCGGAACCTCTGTAGGGTGTTTGGAGTCATGCGAGGTTTAGCTTCAATGGATCTCTTCAGTTGAAGGTAATATGCATGAAAAATAGTGTTCGACGGCCACTGTTTGTTCATATCACTTGAGTACCAGAGTGTGGAGAACTTTGCAGCAAGCGGCTTGAATGGTTCAATATCCGGGAAGGTCACACCTTCTAGCATCTCTCGGGAAACAAAGGCAATAAGGATCAGGAGCCAGCTGAAGTGGAACTTGTAGTCCTGATCTTGTGCTTCATGACATTCTAGTTCTAGTTGATCCACTAGGTACTTTGCCCAGTTCATCTATAGACATTATACTCACTTCCCTATGAGGTCAACAACAAAGCCTGTCACCTTCGTAGGTATGTTCTTCCTTACTAACATTTCTACAATTAACTGACAGGATAGGTGCACTGTGCCATTCTAGATGGAGGCTACCTTATAGCCTTGTGTCCCCTTTTCAACATTGACATATGTATCCTTGATCTTTTGTTCTAGTGTAGGATCTGTGTCTTTTCTTGGATAAAACTCCTCGGGGTCGAGTCCTTGCATACTTAATCCTGCAATCCTATGGATCAACATCGGGTCGACTGTGATACCGCGGTCTCTCCATAAGTAGATGCCATGGTAACATGAAATCAATAGCTTGACACATGCGTTGACTTCCTGGTGACTTCTGAAGTGTGGGATTTTCATTACATTTAAAAGGGTCTAGGACTGCGTGAGGTTCATTGTCCATAGCTGAGGGATTATCTTTGAGTTCTTCCTCTTTGTCCTAGTCAAGCATTTATACGGGGCAATCATACTATACTTTTTGTGATCTCTGAGGTTGAAGTTATTGAACTTCAACACTGTGATATTATCCTATTGTGCTTGAACTGCGTGTATCCCTTTCAGGAGGTACATAGTAACCATGGTGTACTCAAAATATCTTAGCACACTATCTCGAATCACCACACCAGCCAGAGGTGAGATGTAGTCGGATAGTATGGTCGGGATCAACTTTGCATTTTCTAGGTCATCTCTATATTTGGTTCTCTTTTCCAGTGATGGTTGGGATGGTGCAGCTCTACGATCATTCGATGGAGATTCTTTCACTCCTCTCTTCGAGGATGCTTGTACACCTACAAACATCACTCTTTCAAACATGACTCTCTCAATCATGAGGTCAATGAGTACTTCTTTCACATACTCTTTGACTGCGCTAAGTTATTCGGACATGCGCTCGTGGTTGAATATCCCGGGTTCGAATAATAACTTCTCAATGCAATGAGATGGATGGAAATAGTGCAGTGATCACTGTTCAAAATAAACTATGTTGTGAGCTCAGATAGTCATGGTTGGTAAAAGTGTTCTCGCTGCATGGCACAACGGGATAAATAGATAACTCAACAACAAATCTCTTGCAACGGGGAGAAGCCTTCATTAACTCAGTTATGTCTATTATGGCACGGTACCAACGGTATGGTGGAGAAATTTATAACCATAAATTTCTTTCTACCCATTCAGGTCGTCAGTCTAATGGTTATGTTGTTCCCAACGACTATATTTCTTCGTCATGGTGAAGTTCGATATGACATTGTTCTGATATTTCAGCGAAGCTCCAATTTTGAAAATTTTCCTTTTGCAAAGTTTCCTCAGGAACCTTTTGTAACTTTTCAATCTTATCTCTCTTCTTACTTAGTTTTATATCCTTCTTTCTAGTGAGCTTTGTCTTGGAATTCTTTTTTCCATTATGATTCTTATCTTCTTTTGGCAGAGTAACTTTGCACTGTTGAGATTCAGGGGTAATACTTCATCTGTATCTGGAATAGGTACTCTAGTCTTCTATGGGTCTTCTTGTGTTGTTCCCACCTTGACATCCAAGTCTCTAGTTTGAAATAGTTTCGCTCAGTTCTCCTGTTCTTCAGTCTAGTGTGTGATCCTCCTAGTCATGAAATATTTCAACTCTTGCTTCTTTTTTTCTAAGACTTCTTCTTATTTCCTTCTGGCCTGATCTTTTTCAATCCACGGTTTCCCTAGCACCATAACAAATGGAGCATTGTTCTCAATAAATTTAACAACTTCAAATTCTTCCTCTGTCAAAGGTCCATGAGCACTCATAGATATCTCGGCAAGTCTTCCACATAGGGTTATCAACTTTCCTCTGAATAATCCTATTCCTCCCAATGAAGGATTCATAGCAAGCTCCCCTAAAAGTTTCTAAGTTCTTTCTATCATGATGTTCACCTGTGTTTCTTCATCCAGAACACAGTCAATGTCGAAGTCTCCGTTTCTTCATCCAGAACACAGTCAATGTCGAAGTCTCCTATTCTTGTTTCAATGTGCTCCTTTTCTTTGAAGATCTCTGATAAGATGATATGTTGGTGGTCATTCAGGGTTTCTTTCATCTATAGCAATACATTTTCTGATTCTTTCTGGGGTTCTGTCATAATCTCAGTTTCTGGATCTACCTTAGGGTTTTCTTGGTTCTTATTCATTCTTTCAACCTTAGTAATCATTCTAGGGCAATCTAATACTTCATGTTCCATAGCTTTACAATAAAGGCAACTAGGTCTTCTACCAGGGCATTCCTTAGATATATGTCTCAGTCTTCTGCATTTGTAACAAAGGGTTAATCCTCTCTTTCTTTTAAATTATCCCCAACCTCTCCTATACCACGCACTAGGAACATGGTAGCTAACCTGAAACAAATTATTTCTAGGGTCCTGCATCCATTCGTTAGTCCAAGCATTTTTTCTATGCATAAGTATAACATACCTTTCACTATTCTTATAAGATCTATTCATACCAAATCTTATTTCTTCTATCAATGCCCTAGTTTTCAAGCTAGGACAAATCTTATCAAACGTACCTAGATCCATACTTTGGAAACAAAATATTCCACTAATCTTATCTTCAACAGAGAACAAAGCTTCCAAATATAAGACTTTTCACTATTCTTACCTTTATCAGAGCACAAAGCATTCAGATCTAAAATTTTTCAATATTCTTACCTTTATCATAGCACAAAGCGTTCAGATCTTACCTCTTTTCTTCAGATCATAATTCTTTTCTTAGCATAGAGCTTCACATACTACGCACTAGAGTGACAAATCTACACACATAGATCTAACAATTTCAGGTCAGATCTTCGCACAAAGCTTCTTCTTCCTCAGTTCCCAACAATCACAATTTTAGGTCCCAATAATGGAACCATTTGTTGGCACAGGGGCAGACCCAAGGTTCACCACTACAACAATGCACCAACAAAACCCTAACTACTGGCCCTCTCGGCAACACTTGTGAAGCAAATGAAGTCTCACCCGATGTAGAGGCAGGGGTGGTTGCAGGACTCCAGTGTCTACAACCTTAGCTAGGACACATATCTGTGATTCTAATCACTTAACAAAACACTCATAAGTTAACATTCATCAATATCCAGTTCTTAGTTACAGCGCAGTTAAACCCTAATTACATCACAACACAATATTCATTCAGATATACTATATTCAAGCACTTAAGCACCCCCACATAGGCTAGATCTAGTATTCATCCATACTATTAGGCACATAACATTAAAATATCTATCTATCATTCATCTATGTTAAATCACTAAGCAAGTAAACACATAAACACATCAATACATCACACAAATCAGAGAAACACAAGATGTATGTGGTTCTCCCCCACCCTGGGGCTACATCCACAAACTTGTCTCTTCTTTATTATCTTGGGTCAAGCTACTTACAGGAACATAAATCCAAGTCCCACTACGCAAAGGACAAGAGATCTGTGCACCTTGCTAGATCCTCCTTCCTTGCGTTACAACACAAAGCCTTCCACAATATGTTACAACCACTTTTTCTTAGCTCTACAATTCTCACATAGTATGTACAAAGCATCTACAATCCACACTTGCACTTATCACTCAACACTTAGCTCATCGGCCTAAAATCACATAGATGCAACTCTATCACTTAGAACAACTTGGAACTGCCTCCTCTTACATTTCCTAGCCTTCTATTTATACTTTACAAAATAGGACTAAGCATGGGTAAACCCATGGGCTGACATCCCATACCCATTACATAATCCTGAATCCCAAAAAGGGCCCTAAAAGGGGTCGAGATCATTTGATCTCTGCTTCATCTTTCACTATGCCTTTGAAAGCCTTTCGAAGTCCCAAAATTAGGTCAAACATGACCAAGAATCCTCAACACTTGGTCAAGGGCCAACAGGCCCCCAACATGCACCTGTGATGCATCCCAAGTCACTCTGATATGATTAGTTCTGCTTCAAATTCCTCGATCTTGGCTTGAGTTGCTTCGAATTTTCGTTCTGCTACGAACTCCTATTCAATGAACTCTTGTATGATTTCTTCATTGACAGGTCCCTCTAGGCGTTGTTCAGCTGTAGTGACGACTTGCTCCAGTTCCGCTCCTCGGCCTTCGATTTCTATGAAAAATTGGTAAGCCTCATCTTATATAGGTTGGAGTCTCTGAGTTACTTCCATAACTCTGCTTTGAATAGTATGGACCTACTGTTGGGTAGTGAGCTTCTCTTAGGATCGCTTCATTCTTTCTATAGTTGACAGGGGCTTCAACTGGGCCTGTATTTTCTCTACTTGATACTTCGCTTCCTGGAGTTGTGACTCCAGTGCCTTCAATTCTGGATTCTCAGTGAGTCGTTCATATGTTTGGGCACTGTGATCACTCAGTTGCTTGCATTCCAGGGCAAGGACTTTTATTCTTTCAATTGTTCTTTGAGCAGTTGCTTCCCTCTGATCCCTTACATCCTGCAGGGTGTCAAGTATGATGCAGAGATCTAAATATGTTATTCATTGTTGTAGTTACTGGACAGCTTCTGTGAGCTACTCTACTTGATGCATGACTCGGTCTCCAGCCTGTAGTTCTAATCCTGTCACAGAGTGGAAGGATTTGTTTACTGCTTCTTTCACTTCGAGTTGCTCTTTGAGAAATTGGTCTTTTTCTTGTTGCATTTGTGCTTTCTCTTCTTCAAACTTGGCCTAAAGATCAACCTTCTATTGTTCTGCAACTCTGCATTATTCTACGATTTCGCCTTGTGCTTGCTTCAAGGCCTGGGTGGCTTGTTCTGTTTCTTCTTTTTCCCGACGAAGGAAATCTTAGACCGCATCAGCTAATCGACAGAGTTGGGTTGGCTCATCTCGCAACTCTAGTTCTCATGATGGAAGCGACGTAGTGGACGCTGCGTAGCTAGACTATAGGGCCTTTTGTACCCCTCATAATTCGACCTTAATTCTGTCATACATTTCCTCCTGCTTGGATTATTGTTTCTCCATGATTTCCAGTGAAGAGTCATTGAGGGATGCTATGATGAAGTCAAAATCATTAGTGGTAAGCACATTCTACATATTGGTCACGGTGGCTCTCGATTTATTTCGAGAAGAATGTTTCGAGGGAGAAACCTTCCTCTTCTTCAGGGGATCAGTCTCACCTCTAGGTGGTGTTACTTTGCCTTGATTTTGTCCATCTCCTATGCCATTTATTTCTTCGTCATCACCCCCTCGGTGAGGTGACACTGAAGCAGTATTTCCTGAGGCACTACTTAAGTGTTGTACTTCTTCAGTATTCTTCGTTCTACTGGGTCTGAGTGTATCATGTGTGGTTTTTGGATTGTCAGGGTCATACATCTCTGCAGGGTCTACAAGAATAAGGAGGTCTGTCGACTAGTCCTTATTGATCTCCTTAAGGTCCTCTTTCGTGAGCTTGTAGTATGACTAAAGTTTCTCCTTATGTTCATCGTCTCGCACTGTAATGTAGATGAAGTGTCGATTTGTGTAGAACTTTATCAGGGGTCGGAACCTCTGTAGGGTGTTCAGAGTCATGCAAGGTTTAACTTCAATGGCTCTCTTCAGTTGAAGGTAATATGTATGAAAAACAGTGTTCGACTGCCACTGTTTGTTCATATCACTTGAGTACCAGAGTGTGGTGAACATTGTAGCAAGCGGCTCGAATGGTTCAATATCCGGGAAGGTCGCACCTTTTGGCATCTCCCAGGGAAAAAAGGTGACAAGGATCAGGAGCCAGCTAAAGTGGAACTCGTAGTCCCAATCTTGTGCTTCACGACAATCTAGTTCTGACTGATTCACTAGGTACTTCACCCAATTCATCTGTAGACCTTCTACGCACTTCCCTGTGAGGTCAACAACAAATCTTGTGACCTTCATAGGTATGTTCTTCCTTACTAACTTTCCTGCAATTAACTGACAGGATATGCGCACTCCACCATTTTGGATGGAGGCTACCTTGTAGCCTCGCATCCCCTTTTCAACATTGACGTATGTATCCTTGATCTTATGTGCTAGTGCACGATCTATGGCTTTTCTTGGATAAAACTCTTGTGGGTCGGATCCTTGCATACTTAATTATATGATCCTATGGATCAACATCGGGTTGACTGTGATACAACAGTCTATCCTTAAGTATCCACCATCATAACATGAAAGCAATATCTTGATATGGGTGTTGACTTCCTGGTGCCTTCTAAAGTGTGGGATTTTCATTACATTTAACAGGGTGGACTGTGCGAGGTTCATCGTCCACAACTGAGGGATTATCTTTGAGTTCTTCCCCTTCTTCCTGGTCAGGTATTTATATGGGGCAAGCATACTATACTTTTTGCGATCTCTGAGTTTGAAGTTACTGAACTTCAACGCTGTGATATTATCCTACTATGCTTCAACTGCGTGTATCCCCTTCGGGAGGTACACAGTAACCATGGTGTACTCGAAATCTCTTAGCACACTATCTCAAATCATCGCTCTGGACAGAGGCGGGATGTAGTCAGAAAGTATGGTTGGGATCATCTTTGCATTTGCTACGTCATCTCTGTGTTTGGTTCTCTTTTCCACTGATGGCCGGGATGGTCCAGCTCTGTGAGCAATTGATGGAGAAGATTGCACTCCTCTCTTCGAGGATGCTTGTACACCTACAAACATCACTCTTTCAAACATGACTCTCTTAGTCATGAGGTCGATGAGTACTTATGTCACATAATCTTCGACTGCGCTAAGTTCTTCAGACATACGCTCATGGTTGAATATCTCAGGTTCGAATAGTAACTTCTCAATGCAACGGGATGGATGGAAGTAGCACAGTGATCATTGTGTGAAATCAACTATGATGCAAGCTCAGATAGTCATGGTTGGTAAAAGTGTTCTCATTGCGTGGCACGATGGGATAAATAGATAACTCGGCAACAAATCTCTTACAACGAGGAGAAGCCTTCATTAACTCAGTTTTGTATGTTATGGCGTGGTACCAACGGTCTGGTGGAAAAATTTATAACAATAAAGGTCTTTCTACCTGTTTGGGCCGTCGGTCTAATGGTTATGTTGTTCCCAAAAACTATATTTATTCTCCATGGCGAAGTGCCATGTGACGCTGTTATGATATTCTGGCGAAGCTCCAATTTTGCAAATTTTCCTTCTGCAAAGTTCCCTCAGGAACCTTTTGTAACTTTTCAATCTTATTTGTATTCTTGCTTAGTTTTACATCCTTCTTTCCAGTGAGCTTCGTCTCAGAATTCCTTTTTCCATTCTGATTCTTATCTTCTTTTGGCAGAATAACTTCGTGCTGTTGAGATTCAGGCGTAATACTTCATCTGTATCTAGAATAGGTACTTCAGTCTTATGTGGGTCTTCTAGTGTTCTTCCCACCTTGACATCCAAGTCTCTGGTTTGAAATAACTTCGCTTGTTTCTCCTATTCTTCAATCAAGTGTGTGATCCTCCTAGTCATGAAATATTTCA
>CBVK0101062908.1:0-11988 GCA_900067695.1 Picea abies
TCAATTTTATTATCTTCCATGAGCTAGGGCTTCAAATCACTGATGGTCTTTTCTGACTCTTTGATGGTTTTGGAAACTTCCCTCTCTCTTGATTTAGTAGCTTCTTTAATCTCTAGAAGCTCTTCCCTTAGTACCCTATTTTGTTTTTGAGTTTTTTCTTAGTTCCTCAATTACACTAAGGATTTCTTCTTCAAGGTTCATTTCTTCTTCATCTTCTAAATGTTTATAATCTTGAGTTTTATTCCCATAAATAGAATCTATGGTCTGTATTCTTCATTTTCTTCTGATGAAATACTATCTTCTTGGGTAAAGAACATTTTCTTTTTCTTGTAGAACTTCTTTTTATTATTAGTGTTTTTTTTCTTTTGATTTTTTAATGTTCTTTCATCGTAACTTTCCTCCTACCTAGGATAGGGACATTTATTGGCAAAGTGTCCAATTTTTCCACAGTTGAAACATATTAGAGGAGTCTTTCCTTTGTATTTCCTTGTCCCTTTCTTGAGTTTCTTTATGAAGTTGGAAGTTTCCTCATTAGATATATCTGATAACTCATCATTGTTATTTTTCTCCTGCTTCCTTGTCCCTTTCTTGAGTTTCTTTATGAAGTTGGAAGTTTCCTCATTAGATATATCTGATAACTCATCATTGTTATTTTTCGCCTGCCTCATATTTCTTTTAGATGATTTAAAGGTTGTTTCTCTTTTTGATGATTTAGCATTCCCTATTCTCATTTCATATGCTGTAAAAATTCCATGAAGCTGATCAAATGTGGGTGTGTCAAGATCAGGCCTATCTTCAATTTTAGAAATATTGGCATCATATCTCAGAGGTAATGACCTTATTATCTTTTTCACAATAGGTTTATATGTGAGTTCTTCTCCTGCTACTCTAATTGAATTAACCACTTCATCTACCCTATGAAGGTATTCAACAATGTTCTCTTCTTATTTCATTTTCATATTTTCAAATTGAGTTCTATAGGTCTTTAGTTTGGATTCTCGGGCTTTGTGATCTCCTTCATATACAACCTTTAATTTATCCCATATTTATTTGGTTGACTTACAATGCATAACCTTCACACGTATAGAATTTGTCAACCCTCGTATAATTTCATTAACTACTCTTGAGTTGTCATTGCATATTTTCTTTCCTACGACATCTTTGGGTGGAGTAGTTGGTGCAATGTAGCCATCTAGAAAATATTGCCAGATATCAAAACCAAGAACCAACAATAATTTTTTCATTCTTATTTTCCATAGAGCATAGCCACCTCCATTGAACAATGGTGATTTGTTGTTAGACATTCCCTCTTGTTGATCCATATTCAGGATCTACCTTCCAGTTGTTAGACCATGTTGAAGGCACTTTCTCTGATACCAATTGTTGGAATATTGAGAGGGGGAGGTGAATCCGTATTACCCTTTTTCAAAAATTAGCAGTTACTTTAATATTTTGTTAATTACCACAATAGATCAACAATCAACTTGTTTGTAAAATCAATTATATAAGTATAATTAATAGGAATTACAAGGTTTTTATGAAGAATAATGAAGGACACCAATCCTTTTTAGAGAACCAACTCTAGGAGACACAAATCCCCTTCTTCAGGGCACCAACTCTAGGAGACACAAATCCCCTTCTTCAGGGCACCAACCCTAGGAAGTACCAACTCCCTTATTTCTTTAGGGCACTGACCCTAGGAAGCACCAAATCTCTTGTCTTTATAGAACCAACCCTAGGAAGAACCAACTCCCTTAAATTACACTTATTAAAGCATATGAATACTTCCATGCTCCTCCCTTCGACCCTCACTTCATAAGAATCATCAGTTCTTCTTCTTCATCTCTGCTGTCATTTTGATCTTCTGATATGGACTACATAGACACTTCTTATTCACTGTTCTTACTTTCTTATATAGTCACTGAACTAGTGTGAGCTATAAATCACGGTGTCAATTTGTTTGGACCATCACACCTCTTTATTTAGATTAACAAAAATAATGTTTGTTTTTCTTCATTATTATTCAAACATTAACGTGAAGTATTTTAACATTAGTTAGAGTGTTTTTCATAAATTGATCGTTGATATGGATCGATTTCATTTTTAAGTCGATTCCATGTCTCTACAAATATTGCAGAAATCGACTTCTGCAGAGGTGGTTCCTTCAAAACATTTACATTTGACCATATGCACAAAACCACAGGATTATTAATTTAAGTGATGTTCCCATTTCTTCAAGGATTATTAATTTAAGTGATGTTCCCAGTTCTGTTGGGCTCTAAAGATGTCCTAAAAACAACCTCTATGCATTGGAACAAGCATTTTACTTGTTGCCTACGTAGGTTCTTACCTTTTGTTTTCAATACCTCGTCCTCCATAGATGCAACACATGTAAAAGGAACAACAATCATAAAAGGAATGACAATCATTATGTTGGACCGAACTAATGTTGTATTAATTGCATTGTAGTACTTGCCCAACTATATAATTTGTCAATCCGAGGTTCGTAAACTTACGAAGCACACACAAAGTATATGCAAGATTTTCACATTAGTTAGAGTGTTTTTCATAAATCGATTATTGATATGGATCGATTTCATTTTTAACTCGATTCCATGTCTTTGGAAATATTGCAGAAATTGAATTCTGCAGAGGCACTTCCTTCAAACCATTTACATGTGACCATATGCACAAAACCATAGGCTTATTAATTTAAGTGATGTTCCCAGTTCATCAAGGATTATATGTTCATAACCCGTGACCTGGAGATGGAGCCTAGCCCTCCAGACTTTGGCCTTCAAGTGTTTTCTCTTTCATTCATTCTTCCAAAGTTTTACCTCTCACAAGGATTGATCTAATGGTTAGTATGATTGTCATAACCAAATCAACGATCTAGCTTTGATCCTTATACTATCCTTCCTCTTATTTATCCAACGGATATGACTTAATAAAAGGTTGAGATGGATGACTGCTATTTACTTCGAGACTTCGGGACTTTGAGGGTTCGGAAGTCTGAGTAATTGTTCTTCCAATTTCCACTGGAGTTGGTAAGAGCCGAAGTGGTCAACATGGGAGTGCTTACATAATATTTCCACTATGTTTTGATCTAACAATCATGTGGGAATCCGAAGGATTTTAGATCAATGGTTAGCATTGACTTTGGCCTTTGACACTTTAGGTAGTTGTTGGTTTCCCCCGAAGGAAAAATTCCCAGAGTGATGTAACTTGTTGACGTCACTTCTGACTTTGCATTGGCTAAGTGGCTGCCACATGTCACTTAGATTTGTGACTTACGTGTACCTAAAATCCCAGCTAGACCTTGACACTTTTCACCATTTGATTGTGCCACGTGTCCTTACTGATGTGTATTTCTTGATGTGTCACATGTCCTCCTCCTGGATCTAATGATCATAGGTTCATCTAAATCCTTGATCCAACGAATCTGATAAGTTCTAGATCAATGGTCTAGATTCATTTCGGCCTTCGGGACTTTGGGTTATTTGATCCCACTTCCCAATTATATCAAAGTGAGATTCCCCGATTAAACCTTGAGTAACTTGACTTCATCTAACGATCCATATTTGACGTGAAAATATTAACACGATCCAACGATTTTTGAGATTTCGGCTATTCAGGATCTCATGAATCCTTGATGCAAGGACTGCGATTAGTTCTAGATCAATGGTCTAGATTCCTTTTGGCCTTCGAGACTTTGGGTTATTCACTCCCACTTACGAATTCTCCCGAAGTGAGATTCCCCAATTAAACCTCAAGTAACTTGACTTCATATAATGATCCATCTTTGATGATAAAATCTTAACACGATCCAACAGTTGTTGGTATTTTGACTATTCGGGATTTCATGAATCCTTGGTCCAATGACTGTGATTAGTTCTATATCAATGGTCTAGATTCATTTCAGCCTTAGAGACTTTAGGTTATTCTCTCCCGCTTCCCAATTCTCCCAAAGTGATATTCCCCGAATAAACCTCGAGTAACTTGACTTCATATAACGGTCCATCTTTGACGCGAAAAGATTAACATGATCCAACGACTATCAGGATTTCAGTTATTTGTGACTCCAGGTATCCAAGGTTCTAGGGTAGTTTAACCGATTCCAACCATAGATCTATTGGCAGTTGAAGATCAACATTCAATGTTTATTTTAGAAACAAAAATTTTACGATCGTTAACTCCAACCCTTGCATCGTGCAATGGCTCCCCGTTGTTGATCTACTCTTACTGAGATCTAACAGTCAGGACTTAATTGGATGTTGATTCGGAGGTCCTCCTCTATATCTCCCAGATCTGATGGTCCTATTTTTTCCTGAAATCTACATCTATGGACATGATTCTCCCTCAAATCTTTCGTAGTTTTACTGTGGGAATTTCAATCCTAGTCGTTTTTGTGTAATGTGCTTTCCCTTATGATCTTTTTGGTTGATTCCTCTGCATGTTTGTTCATAAAAAATCATCATCACTACAATGTGCTTTCCCTTATGATATTTTTGGTTTTGTACTTGGATTATGACTGATCAAGATCATTGATTTGTTGGGAATTTGATCCCAATGGTGTTTCTTCATTGCAATGATCTCGTGAAATCTAATACATTGCCTCTTCCGAGATTTAGGTAGATTCCTTTGCATGTTTTTCATAACAACTCATCATCACACCATAATGACATCGACTATCGACATCAATGACAATATGCCAAAAATTTATTTCACTCTAGGTGGAAAGTTGTATAACACTTCCTTACACCTTCCTTCAACAGCTAGTATACCGCCTAAGAGTCCATGCCCCCACAACATTTGTATTTCTTCTCCTCCTTGTAGGAGTTCATGTGATCAATATGGAAATGTTTGGACATTGCATTCACCGGCTTCTTCATATAGTTGTTTCACACCAATGGAAATTATAGGAGGAACCTGCAACACATTTCAGAGAACGCATGGGGAAGTATGTTGCGAGATGAATCCTGCGTCATATGGAACAAATTTTTGTGGGTATCCTGAAAGTAATATTTGTTGTGGAATTTTTGTGAAATCATGCAATATTAATGAAGATATATGTTCTGAAATGTTGGCAAATTGGGAACGATTTGTTGATCGATCGTCATAGTGGGCACAACTTTGACCCACTAAGTGCCTTCCTTTCACATTTTGACAAACTTATGGAATGCTGGGAAAGTGGGCACAACTTCCTTATGACAGTCGTCCACCCGCTGAGCATGTTCCTTTCACATTTATTCAAACTTATCAAGAACATATGATGGATGCAAATTATATCCTGAATAATATTCCACTATTCAATAATATTGGGCCCATTGAACAGTTTGAGGTATTCCAAGATGTTGATTTGTTGTTGTCAGAGTCTCTTGTAGAAAACATAGCCAATGTAATGTCATTCATTGGAGGAGAAGAGATACAAGATGAGGATATTTAAAAGAGTAGCACTAATTGTATGGTGGAGAAGACATGGAGTTACATTTAGAGTTGGATAATATTTTCTCTCAAGGATCTTCCAATCTGGAAGAAGAAAATGAATGTTTAATGGACATTTTTTAAGGCCAAGAAGGTATGAGCGATGTAAATGGAGGTGGAAATACAGTTTGTGGTTCATAATTGGAATATTTTTTACTATTCAATTTTGATTTGAGGGAGACTCCAACCATTTCAGGATATGATGGTCACCATGTCGATGACTTTCAAGGGGATTGTAAAATCACATGTGATATAGCGAATCTCTGGATGTTTTGATAACATAATTCAATAAGTATCAATTTTTTTTTTCTACCCGGTTTAGCTATGAAAATTTCATCCATCACTCGATTACAGACCAAATCAAATGTGTTCATAGGCAGGCCAAAGAAGCAGAGAAAATGGAATATACAAGATGAATGTCGTTGGTTCATGTATTTAGATGCATTGTTTTGTTGATATATGATAATTTATTATTTCAATCCATATAAGAATGAATTTGGGATTTATTTATTCTTTCAATACATGTAAGAATGAATTTGGGCATTCAAAATAAATGGTGCATGATATTATTTTTTGAATATTAATTCTAAATCCATAAAAAAATTTGTTCCTATATTGTTTTCATCTTTTTCTTTACTCTATACCGTTTTATGCTCATCATTATATGCATTACAAAGAATTCAAAAATGCTTCTGGATATTTCATGTACTATAATTGAGACTTTTAATGAGGAGAATCATGTTTGGCCAAGCTATTTTCTAAAGAAATTTGATTCTCATGTTGGACTTATTGTAGACTATTCCTTTGTGTTTTTCTCAACACTTGTGTTGTGTAAGAATTACTTCGTATTGTAGACTATTCTCACATATGTTTTTTGCATTCGTATTTTGGTTGTTTAGGGGGTATTTTTCTAAATTCGTTGGCATAGGACTATAAATAATTGTTTAAATTATATACCATTATGTGTTTGTAGCATAGGACTATAAATAATTGTTTAAATTATATACCATTATGTGTTTGTAGTTATTTATTCGTATTCTTTTTTATGCTCATTGTGAACTATTTCCCATGTCATTGATATGAATATTGTTAGTTCTATGTTCACTTTATGGTTACCATAGTTTTTTCCAGACGCATGCATCTTATATTAGCTACATTTCATTATTTATATTATAATCCTTCATTGGTGTATTGGGCCATAATCAGTAAATCCTAAACGAAAAATGGTTGTCAGGACAGAATCTAGATGGGTTCCCTACTTCAAATGGCAAGAGGTCTAATTGGGACATTTTACCAGGGGTAACCCTGTTGTCAACTAAGGGAATTTTTCCCGCATCAACACAATCCCTCTCCATCCCCTCCACCCCTCAATATCCATAGGTTGATCCATGCTAAAATTTTGGAGTTTTAACTTAAAGGTCTCTGCTACAACTACGATGAGAAATAATTTTTGGGGCATAAATGTAAGGAGAAAAAACTCTTTATGGCCATTTTGAAATAATTTCATATGATGAAGTTGAAGATATACCTTAGGATACTCTTCCTCCAACCATTGAATACATTTCCCCATCTACTCCACAGGACGTGGAACCATAGGTCTCCCTGTATTTATGCTCCCCAAATCCTCAAATTGATTGGGTACATCAAACATCACTAAGTCATTGTCTTAATTGATAGTGGTAGCACCCATAACTTCATTCATTATCATCCATCCCAATAAATACACTTCTACATCCATTTTTTGAACAACTTCCAATTCATGGTTTCTAATGGAGATTCCATGAAATGTGATGGTCATTGTGAAAATGTGAGACTTCAAATGGGTTCTTATTCCTTGAAAACCCACATGTTTTCTATTAATGGGTGGGTGTGAAATTGTCTTAGGTGTCAAATGGTCATAGACTGTAGGTCCCATCACCATGGATTTCCATGAGTTATACATGAGTTTGCAATAGGAGAGGCATCACTACACTTTCAAAGGAATCATGGTTGGCTCTCTAGAGATCATAATATCTCACCATATGGAAAGGATTCTTAAAAAGGGGAATGCAATAATTACGGTTCAGTTCCATGCCCTTCAATACTTTGAGACTCCTTCTCAAACCATTAAACCTATATTCTTGGCCAAACACCAATCCCTATTTGAACACCCCAAGGAATACCACCCTCCATAGGTGAGCACAATCATTCTATTCCTCTCATTCCAAGTAGCTTCCCACCCAATGTATGCCTATATCACAATCAATTTTCCAAAAAAAATGAAATATAAAAGATAGTTAGGAGTTTCTATCATATAGTGTCATACACCCCAGTGCCATTCCTTATTCATCACTAATTGTGATGGTCCTCAATACATAATGCACTTGGTGCATGCGTCCTAACATTTGATCTCTCAACAAAATAATAGTCAAGGATAGGTTCCTCATTCAAGTCATTGATGACCTTTTGTATGAGCTTAAAGGTGATCAATTATTCTCCAAGATTGATCTCTGCTCAAGTTATTACTTAATTCGCATGAAGGAAGTGAACATTCTTAAAACTGATTTTTGCACTCACGAAGGACATTTTGATTTTTTGGTGAATCCCAACTTTGGACTTTGCAATGCACCTTCCACCTTCCAAAGTCTCACAAACAAAATATTTCGAGACAGCACGAAGGACATTTTGATTTTTTGGTGAATCCCAACTTTGGACTTTGCAATGCACCTTCCACCTTCCAAAGTCTCACAAACAAAATATTTCAACCCTTTATTCATCATTGTGTCCTTGTATTTATTTATGACATGTTGATTTGCAGTAAAATATGGCATGCCCATGTCACCTATATGGATTAGGTATTACAACTACTTGTTAACCATCATCTCTTTATTAAGAGGTCCAAATGTTCATTTGGTATCTCTAAAGTGGAATATTTGGGCCATATTGTTAGTCATGATGATGTACCTGTGGATCCAAAGAAAATTGAAGCAATGAAGGATTGGCCCCACCTCAAAATGTGGATCCAAAGAAAATTGAAGCAATGAAGGATTGGCCCCACCTCAAAACCCTTAAAACTTTAAAAAAAATTCTTGGTTTCACTAGTTATTATAGTAAATTTGTAAGGAACTATGGAAAGATTCCAACTTCCTTCTCAACCTTGCTTATTTATTTATTTTTATTTTCAGTTGGAATGATGCCATAAAATAATCCTTCCAAGATTTGAAGAATGTTATGTACACAACCTAGTACTTTCTCTACCAAACTTCACTAAAAACTATGTCTTGGAATGTGATGGATTTAGTAAATGAATCAGAGTAGTACCCATATAAGAGGGATGACCATTGGATTTTACCAACAAATAACTATGTGAGAGGCACTTGGGAAAATCAAATTTTGAAAAGGAGATGATGGTTAGATTGCATGTTGTGGACATAGCATCCATACCTACTTGGGAAACATTTATAAATTAAAACCAACCATCACAACCTAAAATACTTCTTGGAGCAAAGGATTTCATCCCTTGAGAAACAAAAATGGGTCACCAAAATGTTGGGATTTGACTATGAGATAATTTATAAGGGAGAGGATAATGTGGTAGCATATGCTCTCTCTTGAAAGTATGAATATTATGGGTCCCTCGTTTTCACTCTCCTTCACAGTAGTAGACCAGTTAAATGATATTCATAAAGAATTATTAAAATATCCCAAGTTCACTCTCTTGATACAACAAGTTCAAATGGAACCTCATGCATATCAATGATACACTTGGAAAAAATAAGGTATTTGATATAAATGACATATTTATTTTAATAAACAGCCAACATTTAAATCTAGGGTGTTATCTGAACTCCATGCCTCTCCAACAATAGGCCATTTAGGGTTTCATAAAACATATGAAAGGATCAAATATTAATTTGTTTTGGAAGGAATGAAGAAGGACGCCCACACCTTTGTGGTAGAATGTGATTTTTTCCAATGAAACAAGGGAGAGATAGTGGAACCTCTAGGTGAACTACATCCTTCACCCATTCAACCAACTGTATGGATTGACATCTCTATGGACTTAATTGTGGAGTTACCCAAATATAGCAATAAATTCATCATCATGGTTGTGGTTGTTAATATTTCCAAATATTCTTACTTTTGTTCTCTAAAACACCCCTTTTAAGCCTCTACGATCACTTGCATATTCATGGATAATATATTTAAACTCAATGGTGTGTTGCAATCTATTATGATGGACCATAACCCCACTTACACTAGCAATTTTTGGAAGGGGTTGTTTTGGATATAGGGCACTGAATTGAATCTTAACATGGCATTTCACCCCCAAAAAGATGGTCAAAATGAATCTGACAACAAGTGATTGGAAGCGTATTTGTGGTTATTTAATATAGAGTGATAATGCCAATGGGTTAAGTGGTTACCCACAATAGAATGGTGGTATAATACAACTTTCATGGTGCTACTTAAATGACCTCGTTGATGTTATCTATGGAAAAAAATTCCCCATCAACATTATCCTACTTACTCAAAGTCTCTAAGGTGCAGGAGGTAGACAAAACCCTCATAGCTTGGGTTTCCATTCTGCACACTCTCAAGGATAATATAGTAATGGATCAAAGAAAAATGAAATAGTATGTTGATTATCATCATCCATAACACCATTTTGAAGAAGGGGATTAAGTTTTCTTGTGTCTACATCCTTACAAGAAAACCTACCTCAAAGAAAATCACTACTAGAATATTGCTCCCAAGTTTTATGACCCCTATAAGTTCCTAAAACATATTATGCCATTGGCTTACAAATTTTAGCTTCCTAACAACTCTCAAATTCAGCCAATCTTTTAGGTCTCTTGCTTAAAGAAAGTTGTCGGATCTAATTTCCATATTCAAATTATCCTTCTAGAACTAGATGAAGAAAGTTCCATTTCATTGCATCTCAAGGAATTCCTTGACAAAAGAGAGCATCATCTCTTCCATTACACTATATAGGAGGTCCTGATACAGTGGAAGGATACAACAACTAAGGATGCCACATGTGAACCAATATATATCCTTCAACAATTCCATCATCTCCGACCTTGAGGACAATGCTACTTCTAAGGGGGAGGGCATGCTAATTTTGTACATTAACCCCCTTATGTAGATAGATAGGTTTATGTGTATGGAGGCCATCTCTAGTAAATAAGGCCCATGTAGTAGTGTGAAAGAAATAGTTGTGAGAGGGCTTACTAGAAATTTTTTCCTACTAGAAAGTTCCTTCTCTAGAAATTTCATATGAGGTAGATAGAACTATATAATGAAGTAGAGGTAGTATAGTGAGATGTCTTGTTTAGTATATTGTAATTAGATATTTTTTTATCTGGAGGTTTCCCCCTGAAGGGGCAAGTGAAAATTGTTTTCATCAATAAAGGTATAATTATTTTTGTTATTCTAGTTCTTATATTGCATATTGTTGTTTTAATTTTTCATTTTTGCAATAAATCTAGGTATATTCTATAGTTTCTTCTATGAATATTTTGATTTTCTAATAAAGAAGACCATAGAGGAAGGAGTATGTTTTGAGAAATTTTACTCTGCAGTCATTATTTGATGAGGCATGGATTCTTCATGTAGGATTATCTTCTATTACTTACAACCATACTTTCAAAAAGATGAACTTGTTGGAAGATGAAATATCAAAGGAGGGTCTAGGTTTAGCACATGGAGAATGGGTGGTCTTGGAGGATCCGGATAAAAAATTGGAGCTTCCTAACAACTCTCAAATTCACCCAATCTTTCAAGTCTCTTTCTTAAAGAAGGTGGTCGGATCTAATTTCCATATTCAAATTATCCGTCTAGAACTAGATGAATAAAGTTCCATTTCATTGCATGATACAAATTTAGGATAAAAATAGATTGATTAACAGATAGAATACAATAAAAACAGAGATATGAAGAATAACATAGATATCTAGTGAAAAATATCTTCTATTGAATAATTAAATAGGTTGAAATTGTAAAACTATAGAACTGAAACACTTGCTTGAATGGTGGTAGCTATCTCTGAGAAGAGATGTGGCTGCTACACACATCCATTTGAGAAGAATGAATTACCATGAGGCTCTAGAGGCCTTTTTTATATTACTCATGAATTCCAAAAACCTAACCCTAGGAGGCGAAACGTCAAAAGTCATGTGGGCCCTATGGGTAAGTTGGTACCTCAACTTCCCAGGGTCATAAATTTTGCATATGACCTCCATTTTAGGTATTTCATATCCTGTTGGAAAGGTCTTTCAGAGAAATACACATTCCGACATCAAAATCAGACTTTGTCTACAATTTTACTGTGGAAAGCCAACAAAACACTATTTAGGCCTTCAAAACGGTCCTGGAAGTACAACAAGATGTGTTGACATGAAAACATACAAAATAAGCTAGTTGGATTAGGTGAGAGGCCACAAATATCCACCTGGAAGATGTGTAGGGATTCAAACAACCCCAGAAGTGTAGAACCCACAATTACAAAGAAGTATAGAAGAA
>CBVK0101062924.1:0-14535 GCA_900067695.1 Picea abies
CTACTATGGATGAATGGGGTGATTATTTGCCCATATTTAGAGGGCATGTATAGGACAACCCTGCTCAGCACGTCCATTAGTTTCATGAACTCATGCATCAGTGGTATATACATCATGAGAATGTATTATAAAAAATGTTCATGTTCTTGTTAGCAGGTGATGCTCGTGAATGGTATCATTCTTTACCCCCTGCTAGCATCTCCTCCCTGAGAGAATTTCATGCAGTTTTCATTAGGCATTGCCAGAAGTTTCATCCCTCTCATCTTATCTATCATAGTTGTTGTGAGGAATATGAAGACAATGCTCAAGAAGTGGTTGTGCCTAATGAAGACCATAAAGGGGAAGGAGATTCTCTGAGTGAGCTGATGGATCTGGTAAAATCTCTCTCTACCAAACTAGAAGGGTTGGAATCTGAAGAAATCACAGAATATTTTCCATCCCTTAAAGTGGATGTTCTTGCCATCTCTAATAAGGATGATGATGAAGATTTCATAACTGTATAGGACCCGTATCCTACCCCTGAGGTGCATGTTTTCCCTAGCTTTGATGATTATTCATATGAAGAGCAACAAAGCCCTACATCACAGTTTTCTAACCAGAGGAGCAGTCAGCCTGTATATGACAACTATGGATCAATTTATGAGCTAGATATGTAGGATATATAAGATCATGCAGTAGAGCCTTATCCTCTATTCGTTGAGGAAAAGCATCATGAGGAAATCAACCCTCCTGGGCTTGCAGAAGACACTGAGGATCATGATGAAGAGAAGAGATTTCCCACTGGTATTTTTTATGATGATTTTCAATCTAACCCTTGGGAGAGCCAAGAAGAAGAACCAGAAGAGTAGCAGAGGGGGCAGTTTATCCCATGTCCAGAGCCTGCCAGCGAGAAATCATCATCTGAGACTAGTCATCCTATAACATCTCCTCATCCACCTATTCCTACTAGACGTATTCAACCATGTATGAGTAGTTGTGGAGCAGAGCAGGCTTTTTGCTACAAAGTTTCCAAAAGTTGCCACTCATTTTATGATCTTGTCAATGAATACATGGAGTGGAATTTCCTTCATAACTTGGAGCCACCCAACTATTTCTCAACTTCAGCCTTTGAAGAGGAGCTGAAGGGTATAACCCTTCTGCTGTCACAGTTGCATCATTTTCTATTGATCACTGACGAAGTGAAGGAGCTTCTAGTTAGGAAGTTACTTGAATGGCTATGGTGGAAGTTTTCTTTCACCTAGCATTGTGTGAAAATTTATTAGTTTAGGATTGTACATAAATAAGCTCCTTAGAGCCATTGTAAATTTGTTTTCATTTTATTTTTCAGCATGTATCCCTCAGCAAGGTGTTTTGAGCTTGACTCCATAGCCCAACAAAAGGCACTAGAACTGCAAAAGGAGATCTTAGAGCCTCGCAGGGAGGACTCTATCCCCCATGGAGCCTAATTTTATCACATATTATTGTATGGGGTGTTTTCCCCTCTAGATTTGGCCTATGGGTGGTAAAATGCAAGAATGGGGCTTAAAAACCCACTAAATGGTGCTTATCCTAGGTCCCCTGGAGCCAATGTGATCATTTGGTGCATTATGATAAGAGGTGTATAGATTTGGGTGACTGATATCTATGCACTCCAGATCAACGATCAAGGGCCATATTGGGGCCTCAACATGCGCAGTCGATAAAAAATGTAGAGAGGGTCGAGAAAAAAAAGTGTGGTTTGTGAAGGCGCTACGTGTCAATCAAAGAGACATATCAGGCCCAAAAGTGGGTAAGTTTCAAACCACTTTTCTCAGCCCCCGATCCTATCCCAAGCTGACAAGTTCCCCCCCCATAGTCATCCTTCCAACACCTATCCCCCACTCCTTCTATCTCCTATGTCGGTCACACCTCCCACTCCCCTATAGCTTTCACCTCCTCACACCTATCCTCCACTCACCGCCCCCCCTGTCGCATCCCCCCTCTCATCTCCTGCCACCTATGCCACTTCGCTCCACACCACTTCCACCTGTGTCAGGTCCCCACTCCCTTATCTAGTGCCACACGGCCTCCCCTCTACCCACCTTGTCATCTTCTCGCTCCACATCACCTACATCCCATAACACCTCAGCTCCCACTTATGTGTCCCCCACGCTCTATCTTCAGTACCCTCTTCCCAACCTCCATGTCTCCTCCTCCTGGCCATCACACACCTAGTAGCTTGCCCACCGTTTCATCATCTCGCTAGATCCTCGCCCATGTCCATGTATGCCTAGAAATCCAAGCAAGCATCCAACTCATCTCCAGGTGGTAGAATGCAGAGGCCACCATGCCTCCCAAGTGCAGTGCTGACTCATGCCTTCTCATTCTCGAGGAAGCAATTATTGAGGTGGGTTGGTGGTGGTTGAGCACCACTTCCACCATAAATGGAAATCCTTGGAAAAGGACTGTTAGTAAGTCATATCATTTGCAGGTCTTTTATGAAGCACGATTGCGTCTAACAAATCTTGCTTTTGATGGGAAACTGCATGCATAGTCTGACAAGGAGCATGTAGACGTAAAGCCTTTAATGCAAAGACCCGAGCACACCTCTGCTGTAGGAATGAAATTTTTGAGCATAAGTATGGAGTTTTGTCATTTTTTAAAGGGGTCTTTGGTTGAGCAGAGCTCCCATTTTGTAATATGTTTTAACACTAGAGTTGTGACTGGTTATGTAACTGATTTGAGACTTTCAGTTAATAGAAGTTAGTTTATTTCCTTCTCTTTGTAAACACTATGTTAAGACACTCATAATTGGAGGACCAGTCGAGGGTTGTTATGCTTCTGTAATGTAGGTTTGACTACAATAGTGTTGTGACATGTTTTACTCAGTTTCCTATGTTATCCTTTTCCCTCTCACACCGAATGGATTGGAATTGGAGGATCCAGTCGAGTTGTTGCAGTTGAAGGATGATGGAGGTTTGATCATACTGCAGCTGTAACTGTGTCCTTTGTAGACACATTTCAGTGCCTGAAACCTGGGCTTGAAAACATCATTGAGCCTGAGTTTATCTCCTTCAAGTTGCTAGAAGGTCGGATGCCCATAGCAGTCTTGTTCTCGTTTTCTCACCAAGTGTTCCCTCTTCTCACCTTTAAAATCCATCCACTGACTGAAGTTAATGTGTCCCTCACTTCCCTGTGCATTTCTTATCTGGTTCTGTGTTGTAACATCATTCTAGTGTTGAGTTTTGTCCATTGACCACCACCCATTTAAACCAACACCCACCTAAACAATGATGGGTACTAGGCTTACCTCTTCCACAATCCAAGGGTGACTTCCAGTGCTAACAGAAGGTATTTGATATAAATGGAATATTTAATTGAATAAACAACCAACATTTAAATCTAGGGTGTTATCTGAACTCCATGCCTCTCCAACAATAGGTCATTTAAGGTTTCATAAAACATATGAAAGGATCAAATATATATATTTTTTGGAAGGAATGAAGAAGGGCGCCCGCACCTTTGTGGTAGAATGTGAATTTTTCCAATGAAACAAGGGAGAGAGAGTGGAACCTCTAAGTGAACTACATACTTCACCCATTCAACCAACTATATGGATTGACATCTCTATAGAATTCATTGTGGAGTTACCCAAATATAGCAATAAATTCATCATCATTGTGGTTGTTAATCTTTCCAAATATTCTTACTTTTGTGCTCTAAAACACCCCTTTTAAGCCCCTATGGTCACTTGAGTATTCATGGATAATATCTTTAAAATCCATGGTATGCTGCAATCTATTATGATGGACCATAACCCCACTTTCACTAGCAATTTCTGGAAGGGTTTTTTTTGTCTATAGGGCACTGAATTGAATCTTAACATGGCATTTCACCCCCAAAATG
This sequence comes from Picea abies, assembly GCA_900067695.1. Classification (NCBI taxonomy): domain Eukaryota; kingdom Viridiplantae; phylum Streptophyta; class Pinopsida; order Pinales; family Pinaceae; genus Picea; species Picea abies. Next base: position 3,865 of record CBVK0101062924.1, read on the forward strand.
ATGGTCAAAATGAATTTGTCAACAAGTGATTGGAAGCGTATTTGTGGTTCTTTACTTTAGAGTGATAATTCCAATGGGTTAAGTGGTTACCCACAATATAATGGTGGTATAATACAACTTTCATGGTGCCACTTAAATGACCTTGTTGATGTTAACTATGGAAAAAAATCCCCATCAACATTATCCTACTTACTCAAAGTCTCTAAGATGCAATTGGCAGAAAAAACCCTCATAGCTCGGGTTTCCATTCTCCACACTCTCAAGGATAATATGGTAATGGATTAGAACAAGATGAAATAGTATGCCAATTAGCATCATCCATAACACCATTTTGAAGAAGGGGATTAGGTGTTCTTGTGTCTGCATCCTTATAAGAAAACCTCCCTCAAAGAAAATCACTACCCGAATCTTGCTCCCAAGTATTATGGCCCCTATAAGTTCCTCAAACATATTATGCCAATGGATTACAAATTGTAGCTTCCTAACAACTCTCAAATTCATCCAATCTTTTAGGTCTCTTGCTTAAATAAAGTGTTCGGATCTAATTTCCATATTCAAATTATCCTTCTAGAACTAGATGAATAAAGGTCCATTCATTGCATCTCAAGGAATTCCTTGAAAAAAGAGAGCATCATCTCTTCCATTACACTAACTAGGAGTTCCTAATACAGTAGAAGGATGCAACAACTAAGGATGCCACATGTGAACCAATATATATCCTTCAACAATTCCCACGTCGAGGACAATGATACTTTCTACGGGGGGGGCATGCTAATTTCCTACACTAACCCCCTTATGCAGATAGATAGGTTTCTGTGTATGGAGGCCATCTCTAGTAAATAAGGCCCATGTAGTAGTGTGAAATAAATAGCTATGAGAAAACTTACTAGAAGGATTTTCCTACTAGAAAGTTCCTTCTCTAGATATTTCATATGAGGTAGATAGAACTATATAATGAAGTAGAGGTAGTATAGTGAGATGTCTTGTGAAGTATATTGTAATTAGAGATTTTCTCATATGGAGGTTTCCCCCTAAAGGGGCAAGTGAAAATTGTTCTTATCAATAAAGGTATAATTATTTGTTCTATTCTAGTTCTTATATTCCATATTGTTGTTTTAATTTTTCATTTTTGCAATAAATATAGGTATATTCTATAATTTCTTCTATGAATCTTTCGATTTTCTAATAAAGAAGACCATAGAGGAAGGAGTATGGTTTGAGAAATTTTACTCTGCAGTCGTTATTTGATGAGGTATGGAATCTTCATGTAGGATTATCTTCTATTACTTACGATCATACTTTCAGAGAGAGGAACTTGTTCGAAGATGCATTATCGAAGGAGGGTCTAGGTTTAGCACATGGAGAATGGGTGGTCTTGGAGGATCAGAATAACAAATTGGAGCTTCCTAACAACTTTCAAATTCACCCAATATTTCAAGTCTCTTTCTTAAGGAAAGTGGTCGGATCTAATTTCCATATTCAAATTATCCGTCTAGAACTAGATGAAGAAAGTTCCATTTCATTGCATGATCTGACTTTAGGAATGAAATGAACTGATTAACAAACTGAATAAAATAAACATAGAGATATGAAGAATACCACAGATTTCCAGTGGTTGGTGAATTTGTTAATCCATAGGGCATGACTAACCATTTGAAGAGACCTTCTTTAGATTTGAAGGTTGTCTTCCATACATCAGTTGGTTCAATGGGAACCTAGTGGTTTGTCTTCCATACATCAGTTGGTTCAATGGGAACCTAGTGGTAGCCAGACTTTAGGTCAATCTTGCTGAAGAACTTTTCCCCCTTGAGTTGGTCAAGAAGACCATCAATCCTGGGAATGGGATACTGGTTCCTGACTATGATTTTGTTTAAGGCTCTCTAATCAATGCAGATTCACCACATCAAGTCCTTATTCTACACCAGTACAATCGGGCTTACACAAGGGGAGGATATGGGTCTGATGTGCCCCTTTTGAAGAAGATCTTGGATCTTATACCTAATTTCATCGTTTTCCATCGGTGAGTGACGATAGAATAGTCCATTAAGTAGAGGTGCGTTGGGGGTGAGATCAATTGGATGCTTGACTTGGCAGTGTGTCGGTACCTCTGTAGTGAGGAGAAGTTGTGTCTATATTCTTCCATGATCCTATCCACTTTCTTCTGCTGCAAAGAGAGGTTTTGTGTAGAGGCCACAAATTTCGCAACGACCTTTTTCTCATTGTGAGAATGGATCAGAAAGAAGAAAAACTCAATATGTGAGATGACCTTACTGAATTTCTTAGTAGAGATTAAAGAAACAATAGTAGGTAGCACTACCTCTGGTATCATGTACAATTTTCTACCCAAAGTAATAATAACACTGCGAGGTATAGACTCATACATAACATGACACTTCAAAAAATATGGTTGTCCTAAAAGAACATCACAAACTTCAAGGGGAGAAATATCACACAGTACCTCATCTTTGAAAGGCTTGATGTCATAGGGAAGATGCCACTATTGGCTGACACAGATATATCATCCTTGGCGAAGCTATCCAATGGTGTAGTATTGTGGGTGCAATGTCATTGGCAGGTCCATCCGCTTGTTGACCTCTGTATAAATCACGTTCTTCTGACTACCACTATCGAGAATGAAATGAAGAAGAGTCCTCTTTACCCACATCTATGACTGAAAGAGGTGTTCCCCTTCCTCTGGTTCTTTTGGTTCGCTTGGCCAGAGTTTGGTGGTGTTGGACCTTGGGTACAGAAGTAAGAGAAGAACAAGGAAGAAAAGGCAAAATGTGAACTTCGTGGAAGACACAATGACTGTTACTGGGTCGAAGTGAGCAAAATATCAGAAAAGACAGAGTGAAGTCCGAGAAAGCAAGTCATTCGACAAGGAGATCAAGGATGACAAGTAAGCAAGAAATAAGGATCGTGGACAAATCAAAAAGTGAAAAAAGACACCATTAGATTATTTGGAGCACCATGCGAGAAGGAAGGAAAGATAGGTTAGCGAAGCCTTGAAAACGAGGGTCAAGTTGACCTAGGGTTTTAGACACCTAGGGTTTTTGTATCTAGGGTTTTGACACCTAGGTTTTGACCTAAAGATGTTGGTGAGGTATTGTAATGTATAAATAAAGGTCAAGAGGACCTGGGTTGGGTTGTTGTTGCTATTGTTGTTGATGTTAGGATCAGTGTTGTTGTTTTCTCATGGAGTGAAAGAGAAGGGTTGAGTAGGAGAGCCTTCTTTATTGTAAGATCTTCATCTAGGTGTGAAGGTCAAGTCCTATAGCTAGGTGCATAGGGAGGGGAGAGAAAGAGAGGAGAAGAAATAATATCTGCTAGCTGAGAGCGCAGACAAGAATTGTATGCTTTGACTTAATCTAATATCAAGCATAGTTATGTGGATGTAGCCCTAGAAAGAGGGTGAACCACGTATATCTTGTGTTGTATGTGTGATTAGTGTTATGTTATTTATTATTAATTTATTGCTATTTCATTACTGTGTTAGATCTGATAGATATATATTGCACAGTATATCCTAGGAATATAAAGATTACTAGATCGTTGTGTGTCGATCAATTTGAAACCACTTTACATTCCTTTTGGTTATAGGCATCTCTATCCTGCAACCCCCACATAGTTTCTTCATGTGAGACTTCATCTTCCTTGTAGGTGTTGTCGAAAGGGCCAATAGCTAGGGCTTGTTGGTGCACTTGAACCTTGGCTCTTCCCCTGTGCCAACAAATGGTTCCATTGTCAGGACAAGAATATTCTTGAGGGAATGTCAAGGTGGTTCCCATCAAATACATAGATTCATAAGTGGATAGAGGATCAAGAGAAGGACTTCATTGAAGCCTAGAAAAAGAACCCTAATCTTAACACAGAGGATTGGTTGGAGAGATTTATCTTTACTGATATACATGAGATATTTTTTAGAGGGATCCATCAAGAGCTATGTGAATGGTTAGCTAGGTTAGTAGATACCCAGTTTGAGATTAGATCTAGACCTCCTATAGTTTGGACGTCGACACTGATCAAGAAGGCCAAGAGAGTCGATAATGCCATGTTGTGAGCAATAGACCACCGATTCGATAGCACCATTGGAGGGTACGTCACCAAGTTTTCTATTGACAGAGTAGAGTCATATAACCAAGCGAAGAGATATTTCTTCAAGGGACCCAAAGGAAAATTTTTACATTTTTTGAAGTTAAGGATCAATATGTTGTTGCATGAGAAGAACATATTGAATGTCCAATAGATTGGTCAGATTTGGAAAAAGCTAATGTTCAAGAATTCGAACAATGACAATGACATAGAGGTTGGACATACGCGCAGTGGGAGAGCATTCAAAGAAGTTCATCTTGCAAACTTATTCAAGAAGAACTACAGGGATGAGGGTTTCTACAGTGGAGAAGAGGCAGACCTAATGGATGAAGAGAATTCATAACCCACTAGGGAAGAGGAAGAGAAAGTTAAAGAACCTCAGACGAGCCAGAAAATTCAAGAACTGTGCAGACTGTTAAGGTAAGTATTATTAATCCCCCTATTGTCTCAACAACATTAAGCAATCAAAGTAATCCAAGTCACCAGAGTGTTCAGAGAACTGTCACTAGTAGTCCACCACATACTCAGAAAGGAAACCTAGGAAGAATGTGTTGACTGCAGAATTCAAGAAAGCCATTTCAGAGTCGCAATGTATTACAAATATAAAAGAGATCAAACAGAAGGTAGTCGAGCCTGTCTGGGAATTCGACCATAGATTTAAGACCTTAACTGTTGGATCATGTTGTCATTGATGCCAATGGTTTGATTGATTGATTTCAAGTGATTTATTGATGTCAAAGGATTGATTGATTGATGATTTAAGTTGGTACCTCAACTTCCCAGGGTCGTAGCTTTTGCATACGACCTCCATTTTAGGCTTGTGATATCCCGTTGGAAAGGTATTTCAGATAACTACATATTCCACCATCAAAATCTGACTCGGTCTATAGTTTGATTGTGGCAAGAAAAAAGACACTATTTGGGCCTCTAAAACGGTCTTGGATGTACAACAATATTTGCTGAAATGAAAACATACAAAATAAGATAGTTGGGTTAGGTGAGAGGCCACAAATATCCACCTAGAAGATGTGTAGGGATTTAGATAGCCCCAGAAGTGTATAAATCACAATTACAAAGAAGTATAGAAGAATGTGTTGAACTAAAAATGGACAAGAGAAGCCAATTGGAATAGGTGGGTGGCCAGCACTAGCTAACTGAATCAATCCTCCCCCCTTAGGAAGAAATGGTCTCCATTGCATTGAGTTCCCCCATCATGTAAGGAAAATTTTGTTGGATTTGGCCCCAGGTGAGCCACTTGCCTTGGTGTAGGAGTTTCCCTACCTTCACAACCCGATAAAGCTGGATATTATGTTGGCGGGTGCCCTTGACCTGTGTGTCCACTATCTGATCAGTGGATGCTTGTTCCATGCAGTTGGGGTTGAGCTATGTGGGTTTCAATTGTTATGCGATATTTGAGGTGTCCAATAATGGTGGAAAATATGGTTGAAGGAGGTCCACATTGAACATTGGGTGCATGCCAAGGAAGGGTGGAGTGTTGAACTCAAAAGAATTACTACCCACATCCTTGGCGATAGTGTAAGGCCCATAGTGAAGTGGGCGAAGCTTTCGATGGGGCCCTATGAGACGCTCATTTTGAAAATGTAACATGAATTTGTCACCAACCTGAAACTGGTTTGGTACCCTGTGTTGATCATGACACTGCTTGTACTTAGCATTGGATTTCTGCAAAATCTCCTGGACCTGTTGGCAGATGTGTTGAATCCACTCAATGGATATGGTGGCTTTGTCAATCACATACTAATTGTGGGAAGATTATGTCTGTGTGGTGTCAAGAGGAAGTGAAACATCAATGGGTCCCAAGGGTTAGAATCCCAAAACCATCTAAAATGGGCTATGGTCGGTGGAGCCATGGAGAGCCCTATTGTAACTGTGATAAACATAGGGGAGACTCTCATCCCATGTGCGTGGATTCTTAGAATTGTACATGCACGGGATGTGCACAATCATCTGATTGACGACCTCTATTTGGTCATATGTTTGGGGGTGGAAAGAAGTGGATTTTGTGAGCTTGGTGTCCAAAAGTGACGAGAGACTCGACCAAAATGTGATGAGGAATATGTTGTACCAATTGGAGATGATGGCATGTGGTATCCCAAAGGGGACCCACACTCATTCGAAGAAGATATTGGCAGCATATGTCACTATGATATTCTTCTTGTAGGCTGTGAGGATGGCCATCTTTGAAAACTGATAAACAACCAAAAATACACAGTCGTTCCCTTACTCGGTGGGCGAAAGGACTGACATGTAATCCATTGAGATGGATTCCCAAGGCTTCTCGGGAGTAGGAAGAGGGGTGTATAAGCCTTTCCTCTTGATGGTTGGCTTGGCAATGGCACAAGCAATGTAAGATCTAATATACTTGTTGAATTCCTGTCGAAGTTTTGGCTAATAATATTTTTTCCCGAAGAACGACCACTTTTTTCTCCATGCCAAAATGTCTTTCCATCCGACTGTAGTGGGCTTCCAAAATCATTTTTGCAAGCTCACTTGTAGGAACACAGAGATAGATCAGGTGGCATAAGAGTCCATCCTGAATGTGAAATTTGATGATAGTCGCACCTATACCCAATAGTTGATAGGTGGTGGCGAAGTCTAGATCTTGCTGACAAAGTTGGGGCCACTCAGATGCTTCATGTCCACAGGAATGGAGCATAGTGGTAAGTGTAGCCACAAGAGGTCAAATGAGGTAGTCATCGACATGATTTGAGATACATGTATTATAATTTATATTGATATGGAACTGCTGCAGGTAGGTGGACCACTTCTGATGGTGGTCGTTCTGCAATTTCCCATGTGTCTGTATGAACTATAGAGGTTTTTGATTAGTGTGTATGATCATCTCCTTTCCCAGAATGTAATGATTCCATTTACAACAATCTTGTACAATGGAATACATTTCCTTGTCATGGGTGGGGTATTTCTGGACAATATCTAAGAGTGTCTCACTATGGTATGCCACCGGATGATCATGATGAGTGAGAAATGCACCCACAACATAGTCAAATGCATCAATCTCAATATCGAATGGTTGTTACAGATTAGGCAAGGAGAGTACTAAAGTTGAGAAAAAGTGATGCTTCATATCATCGAATGCCCATTGTTGTTCCTCCCCCCACGCAAAATTGGCCCTGTCACTACCCTTGGTCACCTGGTTGAGGGCCCATGCAATATGGGAGAATCCCAACATGAATCGTCAGTAGAAGCTAGCTAGTCCCAAGAAGCTCTGAAGCTCGATCAGTTTGTTCGGGAATGGCCAGTATTAGACCCCATGCTCATCAACAATGTATCCCAAGTATTAGACATTGTTCATGCCAAAAGAGAATTTTTCCAAGTTTGCATATATCTTGTGTTCTCGCAGAGTGCTCAAAACCTGATGAATATGCCGCATGTGCTCCTCCCACGTTCTATTGAAGATGAGGATGTCATTAAAATATACCACCACAGAGGAGTTGGTGAAGGGTCTCTCAATACATCATCCATCAACATCATGAAAGTGGTTGGTGCATTTGTTAAGCTATAGGGCATGACTAACCATTCGAAGAGACCTTCTTTAGATTTGAAGGTTGCCTTTCATACATCAGTTGGTTCGATGGGATCCTGGTGGTAGCCAGAGTTTAGGTCAATCTTGCTGAAGAAATTTCCCCCCTTGAGTTGGTCAAGAAGGCCATCAATCCTGGGAATGGGGTACCAGTTCCTGACTGTGATTTTGTTTAAGGCTCTCTAATCAACGCAGATTCACCATGTCAATTCCTTATTCTGCACCAGTAAAATCGGGCTTATGCAAGGGGAGGATATGGGTCTGATGTGCCCCTTTTGAAGAAGATCTTGGATTTGATACCTAATTTCATCATTTTCCATCAACGAGTGACGATAGAATAGTCCATTAGGTAGAGGTGCATTGCGGGTGAGATCAATTGGATGCTTGACTTGGCAGTGTGTCGGTACCTCTATAGTTGAGGAGAATTTGTGTCTATATTCTTCCATGATCCTGTCCACTTGCTTCTGCTACAAAGAGAGGCTTTGTGTAGAGGCCACAAATGTGGCAATAGCCTTTTTCTCACTGTGAGAACGGATCACAAAGAAGAAAAAATCCTCAATTTGTGAGATGACCTTACTACATTTCTTAGCAGAGATTAAAGAAACAGTAGTAGGCAGCGCTACCTCTGGTATCATGTACAATTTTCTACCCAAAGTAATAATAACACTGTGAGGTATAGACTCATACACAATATGACACTTCAAAAAATATGGTTGTCCTAAAAGAACATCACAAACTTCAAGGGGAGAAATTTTTCTACCCAAAGTAATAATAACACTGTGAGGTATAGACTCATACACAATATGACACTTCAAAAAATATGGTTGTCCTAAAAGAACATCACAAACTTCGAGGGGAGAAATATCACACAATACCTCATCTTTGAAAGGCTTGATGTCATAGGGAAGATGCCATTGTTGGTTGACACAGATATATTGTCCTTGGTGAAGCTATCCAATGGTTTAGTACTACTGGTGCGGTGTCATTGACAGGTCCAGCCGCTTGTCGACCTCTGTTGAAATCAAGTTCTTCTGACTACCACTATCGATAATGAAATGAAGCAGAGTGCCCTTTACCCACATCTATGATTGAAAGAGACGTTCCCCTTTCTTTGGTTCTTTTGGTTCACTTGGCTAGATTTTGGTGGTGTTGTCCCTTGGGTACGAAAGTAAGAGAAGAACAAGGAAGAAAAGGCAAAATGTGAACTTCGCGGAAGACACAGTGACTGTTACTGGGTCGAAGTGAGAAAAAGATCAGAAAAGACGGAGTGAAGTCCGAGAAAGCAATTCGTTTGGCGAGGAGATCAAGGATGATAGGTAAGCAAGAAAGAAGGATTGCAGACAACTGAGAAAGTGGAAAAAGACACTGTTAGATGCTTTGGAGCACCACGCGAGAAGGAAGGAAAGATAGGTTGGTGAAGCCCTGAAAACGAGGGTCAAGTTGACCTAGGGTTTTAGACACCTAGGGTTCTGGTATCTAGGGTTTTGACACCTAGGTTTCAACCTAAAGATGTCGGTGAGCTATTGTAATGTATAAATAAAGGTCAAGAGGACCTGGGTTGGGTTGTTGTTGCTATTTTTGTTGATGTTAGGATCATTGTTGTTGTTTTCTCATGGAATGAAAGAGAAGTGTTGAGTAGGAGAGCCTTCTTTATTGTAAGATCTTCAGTTGGGTGTAAAGGTCAAGTCCTGCAACTGGGTACATAGGGAGGGGAGAGAAAGAGAGGAAAAGAAAGAATATATGCTAGCAGAGAGCGCAGACGAGAACTGTATGCTTTGTCTTAATATAATATCAAGCACAGTTCTGTGGACGTAGCCCTAGAAAGAGGGTGAACCATATATATATTGTGTTGTATCTGTGATTGGTGTTTTGTTCTTTATTGTTGCTTTACTGCTATTGCATTACTATGTTAGATCTGATAGATATATATTACGCAGTATATCCTAGGAAGATAAAGATTACTAGATCATTGTGTGTCGATCACTTTGAAACCACTTTACATTCCTTTTGGTTGTAGACATCTCTATCCTGCAACCCCCACATAGTTTCTTCAGGTGATAATTCATATGCCTCGTAGATGTTGTTGAAAGGGCCAATAGCTAGGGCTTGTTGGTGCACTCTTGAGGATGAACCCTGGATCTTCCCCTGTGCCAACAAATGGTTCCATTGTCGGGACAGGAATCTTCTTGGTGTTGTTGAAAGGGCCAATAGCTAGGGCTTGTTGGTGCACTCTTGAGGATGAACCCTGGATCTTCCCCTGTGCCAACAAATGGTTCCATTGTCGGGACAGGAATCTTCTTGAGGGAATGTCAAGGTGGTTCCCATCAAAGACATAGATTCATAAGTGGATAGAGGATCAAGAGAAGGACTTTGTTGAAGCCCAGAAAACGAACCCTAATCTTAGCACAGAGGATTGGTTGGAGAGATTTATCTTTACTGATATACATGAGATATTTTTTGGAGGGATCCATCAGGAGCTATATGAGTGGTTAGCTAGGTTAGCAGATACCCAGTTTGAGATCAGATCTAGACCTCCTATAGTTTGGACGTCAACGTTGATCAAGAAGGTCAAGAGAATTGATAATGTCATGTCAGAGATTTATCTTTACTGATATACATGAGATATTTTTTGGAGGGATCCATCAGGAGCTATATGAGTGGTTAGCTAGGTTAGCAGATACCCAGTTTGAGATCAGATCTAGACCTCCTATAGTTTGGACGTCAACGTTGATCAAGAAGGTCAAGAGAATTGATAGTGTCATGCCACGAGAAATAGATCACTGGTTTGATAGCACCATTGGAGGGTACATCACCAAGTTTTATGTTGACAAAGTAGAGTCATATAGACAAGAGAAGAGATATTTCTTCAAGGGACCCAGAGGAAAATTTTTACATTTTCAGAAGTTAAGGATCAAGATGTTGTTGCATGAGAAGAACATATTGAATGTCTAGTAGATTGGTCGGATTTGGAAAAAGCTAATGTTCAAGAATTCGAACAATGACAATGACACAGAGGC
>CBVK0101062956.1:0-11473 GCA_900067695.1 Picea abies
TTAACCTTAAACCACTGACTGAAGTTAATGAGGACCTCATTTCCCTATGCATTGATTGTCCAGTTTTTGTGTTAAAACATTCTTGTACTGAGTTTTGTCCATTTGAAATCCACTCATAAACCTACCTCCACAAACATTTTGATGGGTACTAGTCTTATCCCCTTGTAGTCTGAGGGTGACTCTCATTGCTAACAGATTCACCCCTAGTGATGACATTGAACTTTGAACAAGGATTTGAGAAAATCCTTGTGGCAACACATCCTCCTTTTCTCAACAAATTCCTGAGAATTCTTAAGTACTTTTGGATATTCTAGAGGTTCTACTCATGAATGGATTAGTATACAGGGGCTCTTACAACACCCAAAAATTTCCTCTGTAATATCTTTCCCTATTCATGCATCCTAAACTATTATGAGTTTGAGTTCAGGGAAATAGAAACTCACCACAAGTTATTATGGTGAATGTGCAAAGATCTTACAATATGGGGATCTTTGAACAAGATAGTTTTGTTTCTATTCTCCTGGATTCATCCTAAATGCATTTCCTAGACTAGTGTAAACTAGAGATTAGTAATTATTTTAGTGCCTCCCTGAAAACGACCCCAAAAATGATAGCACTAAAATATGTCGTTTAAAAAAAGGACAATTATCTTAAGGTTTCATTTAATTATCAACCAAGGGTTCATTTTAAACTTATGAGACACATATGTTATCTGCACAGAATTAGGAACCTATAGATTGACTAGTTTATGATGAGGTTATATGAATGTTTATTTATTAAAAAAAAAAATCAAATTAAAAACCAAAAATAAAAGAATTAGTTTGATTGTCTCAGTTTCACTATTGGTTGTCCTGTTCACGGGTTTCAAAGGTTCCCAACAATGCTTTGGAAGTGAGACTTGAGGACACAATAATTTCATTCAAGCTTCAAACTCTATTTTACCGAAATAAACACCAAAAAAAGGAAACAAGGAAATCTGGTGGCTACCATCTACAACACACATATACAATAGAAATATTTGAAATTCAAAATAAAATAGAGTATATAAACTAAGGAACATAATACACAACTAAGAAGCTAAACTATAAATCTATTTATACAAAATAAACATAAAGTACCTCCTTGAAGTGGGCCCTCCTTCAAATCGGTATAGCAAGAAGAAATTTGCTACAACACTACTTGTTCACTCACAATTTCAAAACAAAACTAAGGGAACATATTTATATACTGAAGAAACTCGAAAGTCTTTTCACAAAATAGATAACAACATTGTCACACTTTGAATTCGAGTCTATACTCTCTATTCTCTTCCATCCAACATCATAATGCAACTGGGTATTTATAGAGAAACAAGGGAATTTCAAAACAAAACTAAGGGAACATATTTATATACTGAAGAAACTCCAAAGTCGTTTCACAAAATAGATAACAACGTTGTCACACTTTGAATTCGGGTCTATACTCTCTATTCTCTTCCATCTAACATCATAATGCAACTAGGTATTTATAGAGAAACAAGGGAATCGTTCCAAACAGTTTGTGTTTACATAATACCCTAAACTAAGGGCACATAATTGTTTCCCATTAAAAAAAAGAGTGTGTTTCCAAGGAGTATGTACAGTCTGAGAATATGAATATGCCAACAACACAAGAATTTCAAGGGAGAAATTGTCCATTGATGAGGTTGACTTGGTCCCTTCAGATCTGGTCCTCATTGATCTCTAAAAAAATTTCATCCTCTATTTCTCTTTGGAATATGCGACCTGTAATTTGTTTGAACATTTCTTGAAATTTATGGTTAGGACCCTTTTTTTTTATTGAAGGAAAAAACTCATAAATCTACTCTAATTTTATTATATAAACAAGAAAAATATAACAAACTTAATCCATTTTACCTTTGTATGTTAAATGGCTAGGATGGGAGAGAAATGGCACGTATGAGGATTACTTAGGCTTTTATAGACTTAAAACATTATCATAATAAAGACAAAAAGGTAACATTTCTCAGTCCCATCAGTACCTAGGGTAAACCCTAGAATCTTTAAGGCACAAGGCCAATCAACAACAGGGCTTGAAGCCATTACAACAATATACTCATTAAGAGCTCAACATGTAACTGACGAGAATTGAACCTAGGTGAGGATGATAATGATCATTCCTCGCAATCAATCGAGATAAACCCAATTGACATTATAAGGTTCATTCTTACTCTAGCTGTGAAGATAATTGTGAATGAACTTGATCTCGCTAAGTGATATATCCAAATTGCATGATGCTTTACATGTGACATTTTTACATACTTATATGAAATACAAGATAAGGTTTCCACTAAAATGGTAGTTACAAAGTTGGCATGAGTGTCAACAAAATCCCTAAAAATCTTGGAAATAGTCAACTATTTCTAAATTAATTAATGAAAATGGCACTAACTTCATCAAATTTTGATCACCTTGAATGGGGAACAGGTTGAGGGTATTAATAATAAGACTATGTCGACTGGGATAGAGAATTTAGACCTAATGAAACATTATTGAATTCTCGTTAATATGATAAAATTGCCATGTAGAATCAATTATGCATTGAAGATTAGGTGCATGTAATGGTTGCAGTGGCCATGCCAATTGGAAACAATAAGATTGTGTATATGAAACCTACTTGTTGGCATGTTCTTCCTCTAATAAATGAAGCAAACGTTATAGCTAAAACTAAAGAGATATTATCAAAATTATTAGTCATATTTTTTGAGCCATATTCAAGATTGGGTGCTTTTGACAAAATTTAAAATTGAACATCGATAAATATTGAAACTAAGAAGTTAGTTTGTATTGAATCAAGAAAATCAGTGAAAACTCTACTCATAGTATTAACCTTACAAATTCTTAAATTAGGGTGGGAAGTTAGTATTTGAATACAACAATTTAAAATGAGAAGTTAGTATTTGAATACAACAATGGACTTCAAAAAAAATACAAGCTTATTGATAATTACATATGTTTTAGTCACAAACTTAGTTTGGATGGTCAATAATCATCCTTTTAGATTATTAATGTTGATCTATCACAAAGTTATATAAAACATAATTGGATCTCTTTCTTTAATATTATTAATATTAATTAGAAAAAAATGTTAAAATAATATTCCTCGTTCGTTCATTATAATATTGAAGTAGGTTGAATAGTGGTTTAGGAGGTGCAACTTTAAAATGGTAGATGAGAGTTTTAATAATCCTTTTTCATAGGATGGATGTGTCCTTAAGTGGAGGTGGTAGGTATATGGTTGAAGAGGAAGGGATATACTTGTCTTTTTCATCTTAAACAATGGTGGTAGGTATATGGTTGAAGAGGAAGGAATATACTTGTATTTTCCATGCTAAAGCTAAACAATGTTAGGAAGGAATATACTTGTCTTTTCCATGCTAAAGCTAAACAATGTTAGGATGTTTGTTGTGTATGCAAGTAGATATTTTTTTAAATAGATCATAGGCTTGATTATAAAAAATAAAATAAACTTGATACCAACAAAAATATTCAGATGTTGATGACGTGTTTTACACTCCACAAGATATGGATTTATATTATGTCATGTTGCATGACAGTCTACTTACCATTATATTTTAAGCATTGAAAACCAGTAACCTTCAACATGTTGAAATTCATCTCAATCCAATTTCTTGAGGACGGTGTAACAAAGGTTGTTGATGGATCATGGGGATAAGAATATTGTTGAGCAATGCTTTAAAATAATCTTAAAGCTATGTCAAAGGGTACAATTTCTCTTTTGGGTGTACACCTAATCATATAACTACAATTTCAACCATTAGGTCTACTTCTAAAATGTAGATAGTTTTGACCATTAACCTTTTTATGGGAGTTGAAGAGTCCAATGAATGCTTTAAAATGCACATAGTTTTGACTAATAATCTTCTTATGAGACTTGAAGACCCAGTTTGAATTTTTTTATTTAAAATTTAAAATAAATTAATTTTAATGTAAATAGTTTTAACAATAATTTTCTTATAAAAATTGAAGAATATACATGAGTATCTTATTTTAAGAATAAATTAATTTCAATAATTTAGAATAAATTAGTTTCAATGTATTCACCAATAACTTTTTTATAAAAGTTGAATAGGCTACATAAATGCCTTATCAGAATAAAATAATTTCAATAATTTATTGTGATGTTGTTAATGGATAATAACATTTTAACTTCTTAACTTATCAGAATAAAATAATTTCAATAATTTATTGTGATGTTGTTAATGGATAATAACATTTTAACTTCTTAAAAAACATTTAAACCTTTAACAAAATTGTAACTATTAATTAAATTAAAAAATTAAAAAATAAGAAAAAATATATATTTATAAATATTTTAAATGATAATATATTAATAATTATTATATCATATTGAAATGAGATTTTAAATTTAATTAATTTAATTATTTTTTTCATTTAAGAATAAAAATAAAATAAAAAATTATTAAATATCAAGTTATTTAATGAAACTTGATAATTATTATTTATATTCTCATCAAAATAAATTTTAAAAAATCACGCAAAGTCATTTTTTTCAGCATTATTGAATCTATCTTTTTTCTTCTTCTTATTTATTGGATGGAATAATATTTAATAAGAATATGTCAAGGTTATTTAATATCTAAGTTATTGACATAATTTTTTCTTCTTATTTATCGGATGGAATAATATTTAATAAGAATATTAAGGTTATTTAATATCTAAGTTATTGACATAATTATAATTGTTTTGTATAGTTTAATGGTGATGGTATTAAGGTCATCATTAATAAAGTCATTCTCAAAACCATTTGCATAATTTTGTGATGATAACAATGAAGAAGACCCATAGAAATAATTATTTGTGATGGTTATTTTTTCTTAAAATTTTCATTAATTAAATTAAATAAATAAATAAATAAATAATTGATTTATTTAAAATTTTATTTTTATATTTAAAAATATTGGAAAAAAGTTTTGCTCATTTTTTTATAGTTTTTATAAGTTAACAAGTTAGGAAGGTACATAGTGTTATAAATATTTTGAAATTAAGATTTAATCTGGATATATAGATATATACGGGACATTCTAAGAGAATGTGCTTTGAGATATACTTAGGATATGCTAAGTGTGAATAAGTAAATGTGGGTTTGTCAAATATGTCTAGCTTGGATGGTTAACAAGAGAAGTAGTTATACTCCCAACCCAAATTAAAATAGGAAAGACATCCCAATCAAATTACCTAAGGATGATTTAACAAAAGTTGTTGAAAAACATTCCAAAATAGTTTACCAAAAGTTGTTGAAAAACATTGCAAAATAGTTTATAAAAAATTGTTGAAGAATCATCAAGTTAAAATTATTTTTTATAGAATATTGTCATGATCATTTCGTTAAAGTAATCTATAATTATCATTAAATAGTTTAGTCATTGTTTATATCAATTGTAGATCAATTTTCAAGGATATACATTGTAATTATTTTTCATGGCTTTCTCGAAGAGTAGAAGTATAATACACCTTCTCAACTTCCAATATATTGGATATGATATGTTAGAAAGAAAATGACTTTTGATTAATGTTTTTATCATCTACATCATTTTTAGTTAGTGGAAGTATCTTAATGAATTGTAGTTGTCTTCTCCAATCCAAAATGTTTTGATATGTTAGAATGATGTACCTGGCACAATATTTGTACTCTATGATGTCCTTAAGGAACACAAATGACATTGAAGTCATATGGAATCCAATTCTTCAACAAGAAGTCACATAACTCTTCATCCAACAAAGTCATTTCAGAGTTGTGTAGGACTGTGTACATATGCACACCAAATCTAACAAGTATACATAAGCTTCTCTAAAATAAATGAACCCAAAGGATTAAAACTACACAAACATTATCAATCCAACTGTCGTTGATCTTAATGGGAAATCTACTTTGTTTACACTTTCATTTTTATATTTAATCATAATGTTGAACTATTGTGATGCAGGAGCATCACCTTCATCATTTAATGAGGTGCAGTGGAACATGACTTAGCATCCAACGCAACACATTTTAACTGGTTTGGATCCCAAGGAGGGTGCGTCACTTTAATTTTGAGACCTTTGTAATTAAAGATCCCATGAGATCTTCAGGTTAGAGCTATTGTATATACTCCAGGAGATTGCAATTGCCTTTAATGCCTCTAGGATTGTATAGATTTTGAGCTCTGACTCATATATAAGATTGTAAATGTCCATTTACTATAATAATCTTAGTGGTAGGATGTTTTTAATTGTGATGTGAAAGCACTAGAATAGTCTGGAGGGAAGGCTTGAGAAGCTCCTTCAGGTATAAATCAATGTAATCTATGCCCAAAGGAGGATGTTGAAGGTTGTTGAAACCCTTGTAAATTATTGTTGAAGAAATATAAAAGAAGAGAATTGCTTTCAATTTCTAAGACTGTGAATTTTTTTTTATCTCTGAGTAATTGGATAAATGTTATGTTGGTATCTTTTTGTTTGTGTGTGTGCATCTAAATGGTTTGTTTAATGAGTTCTAAATTCTATTATAAGTTTCAATTGTTTCTCTTTTGAAATATCGGTGCAAGGAGTGCACAGTGCCATCGCAAGGAGTCTGGAGGCCGAACCGTTTACAGGATTAGAAGTTCAAGAGAGATAGTGTGATTTTCCATAGAGCAAGTGCAAGGAGTATGCATGTGATTTTCAAAAGTCCCAAGATCGGGAGAGATAATGTAAGTTTACATAGAGCGAGTGCAAGGAGTGCGCCTACACTCACAGTAGTGTAAAAGCTCAGAGGGGAGACGAAGTGCAAGGAGTGCATAGAGCCAACACTTCGTTAAGTGTTGATAAAGCTCAGAAGAGATAGCACAAGGAGTGTGCAAGTGAATTTTTCAATTCCAAAGCTCAGGAGGGAAGCGCAAAGTGTGCGGCAAAGTTTGAGTCATCCAAGTGATGAAGCTCAAGGAGGGATGGCAACTCAAGGAGGGATAGTGAGAGTAAGTCCCCAAGAGAAGGAATCCCTTTGATTTTAGGGTTGAGTGGAAAAAATTAATTCATCAGAAGTCAAAATCCCTCACAGTTGTTGGATCCAGAAGAAGGAGCAGGGTTCTTAATCCCCAAGTCCTTTGGACTTCACTGCTCTGCAAGATTTGAGTTGTTTTTTGCAAGTGAGCTCCGAAGTCACAGAGTGAATCTACACCGTAGATCAGTGGATGAGTGTGAGTCATTGGATCCCCGAGTAGTTCAGTGATTTTTCACTCCGGGTAAAGTTGGTCATTGTTGTACGGAGTGGAGGATCCCATGAAGTCTCGAAGTCCGGAGTTAATCATGACCATCAGTTGTCGGGTAAACGTGGACCGTAAACTTCCGAGTTGTTTGGAATTTGGCTATTCAGAAGGTTTTGGGTGACAATTGTTTTGGAGTGGAAAAGTCCTAAAGCTTGGAGCCCCGAAGTCTTTCTTAGTCGTAGATCGTGCCAAGGAGTGTGAACCATTGATCCTTGAATTCTTCGAGAGTTCGGCAGTTCGACTATTCGGGAGAATTTTGTTGGTTGAAGTTGGAGCAGAGAAAAGCCCCAGAGTCTAGAGTGAACACGGACCGTTGATTGGAGAGTGAACGCTAACCGTAAGATTTGTGGAATTACGACACTTCACCGTTGGGCAGTTTTGGGCGTGAAGTGTTATGTTGGTAAATCCTCTAGAGCGTCGAAGTCCCGGAGCACCAAAGTAAACACTTTTCAATTAAGCTTGAGGTTTTAGGCCCAAGGTCACGTACACTACTCCGTTGGAGTAAGAGGACCCTCGTGAATATGATCTTTCACATGGTTATTCAGAGGAAAAGGCATGTGGTAAGACGTTAAGGGTTATGTGAGGACCCACGAGCCACTTTAACTCCTGTGTAGTTTGATCCTAGACTGAGAGGTCGCGCAGGCCCATAGCTAGTGATTTTTTTGTCTGATACCATCAAGTGGTATCAGAGTAAGAATAATCTCTGTGAGAAGAAGTATTCAGAACCATGTTTCTTAGGAGACGTAGGGAGAGACCTGTAGTCAATACAACTATGGAAGAGGAAATGAGACAACTTTTTGTAAGGATGGATGCCATGGAAACAACACAAAGGAGATCACCAGATCCTGGTGATGTTAGTGATGCTAAAAGTGAAAATCCAAAAGAATAAGAAGTTGTAGGAGAAGAAGCAGCAAAGGAGAAATTGTTGAGAATTGTTGTCAAGCTGGGAACCAGAGCAAAGATGGAAGTTCTGATGTATGAAGGTAATTTGAATGTAGAATAATTGCTCAAATGGATAAGTTCTTTAGATAAGTACTTCGATTATGAGGAGATTGATGATGAGAAGAAAGTAAAGCATGCAGTGACCAGGTTGAAGGGACATGCAACTTTATGGTGGGACAAGTTGCAAGACGACAAAAGGAGAAAAGGTAAGTCCAAGATTAAAAGCTAGGAAAGAATGGTAGCTAAGCTTAAGGATAAATTCATACCCAAGGATTATCAGTTGAATCTATTCAAAAGGTTGCATAATATGAGAGAGAAAGGTTTGTAGGTGAAGGAATATACTGAAGAATTTTATAAGTTAAATATAAGAGCATGACATAGGGAAAATGATGAACAGAAAGTTGCTAGGTATATTAATGGATTGAGGTATGGAATATAGGATGAGGTTAGCATGATAACAATGAGGACTGTAGAAGATTCTTATCAGGTAGCCCTAAAGGCGGAAGAAAAATAGACAAGGAAGTAGAGTCAAAAGAACACGAGGAAGAGTCCTAACAGAAGAAAAGGAACCACCAGAGAAAAGTTCTAGAGATCTAGGGGGGAAGCTGGAGGATCTAACAGTTTGAAAAATAGAGGAGGAATTTCTAAAGGAGGATACTCTAGAGGAAGGAATCATTTTCCAAGAGGTAGAGGAAGAGGCAAAGGAGGAGAATTCAAGTTTTATGCTTGCGGTAAAATATGGCACATGTCTTGGGAATGTCCTGGAAATAAGATTGCAAGAGTTAGAGAAGATCACATTTCTGAGGTGCAGTAGAGGAATGTGGAAACTGAGAAGAAACTAGAGGCAGTTGAAGAAGGAAGATCGCTCATTCAGAACTACTTGCAAGACCAAGCACAGAGTCTGTAATGTGATCATAGACAATGGGAGCACTAACAATTTAGTATCCACGGAGATGGTGGAAAAGATAAAGTTGGAGACGACAACAATTTGAATCCGTACAAGTATCATGGTTGCAAAAAGGACATCGGGTTATGGTAAGTAGGCAATGTAAATTTGAGTTTAAAATTGGTAGATATAAGGATGAAATTTTATGTGATGTCATACCTATGGATGTTTGCCATGTTATGTTGGGGAGGCCTTGGCAATATGAAAAGAATGGCGTGCATGATGGGAGGAAGAATACTTATACCCTTGAGAAAAATGGGTCTAAACATACATTGTTTCCATTAGAAGATATGGGAGTCAAAGAGGAGGCTAGTCCTAGTATACTTCTCATGAGTGGGAAGGAGCTCTTGAAAGAAGTCAACAAAGATCAGGAAATTCGGTTTGTTGTTATAGGTAAGCCGAGAGTCATCCTTACAAATACTTCTATGAATGATATTCCTATGGAAATTAAGGAGTTATTTTATGAGTTCGTTGACATTGTGGTGGATGAGTTGCCTCATACTTTACCACCCATCAGGGGTATTAGTCACCATATTGACCTTATTCTAGGTGCAAGTTTTCCGAACAAAGAAACATATAGATGAACCCCTCAGGAGAATGAAAAGGTCAAGGAGCAAGTCCAAGAATAGTTGGACAAAGGGTTGATCAGAGAGAGCTTGAGCACATGTGCAGTACCAACTATGTTGAGTCCAAAGAAAGATGGAGGTTGGAGAATGTGCACAGATTCTAGAGCCATCAACAAGATAACCATCAGGTATAGATTTCCTTTACCCAAAATTGATGATTTAATGGATTGTTTGAGTGGAGCTAGTTATTTTTCCAAGATAGACTTGAAAAGTGGTTATCATCAGATAAGCTAGTTATTTTTCCAAGATAGACTTGAAAAGTGGTTATCATCAGATAAGAATGAGAGAAGGAGATGAATGGAAGACAACATTCAAAACAGATGAAGGACAGTATGAGTGGCTTGTTATGCCATTTGGTTTAACAAATGCTTGAAGTACATTCATGAGGTTAATGAATGAAGTGCTCAAGGATTTTATTGGAAAGTTTGTGATTGTTTATTTAGATCACATTCTAGTTTTCAGCAAGACCAAGGAGGAGCATTTAAGACACTTAAGGATGGTGCCGAGGAGATTGCAGCAAGAAAATTTGTTGATAAATTTGAAGAAATGTTCTTTTATGAAGACAGAACTTGTGTATATAGGGTTTGTAATATTTTCAAATGAATTGAAGATGGATCCAGAAAAGGCAAGGGCTATAAAAGAGTGGCCTTCTCCAAGAAGTGTGTTTGAAGTAAGAAGTTTTCATGGATTAGCGTGCTTTTACAGAAAATTCCAGTAGTATTTGTGCACCCATATTGGATACTATAAAGAAGGAACATGGATATTTTGACTGGAAAAAAGAAGTTGAGAAAGGATTCAGAGTATTAAAAGAAAAGATAACAGAACAACCTATCTTAATTCTGCTATACTTTAGGAATACTTTCCAGGTTAAATGTGATGTAAATGGAGTGGCCATTGGTGCAGTTTTAAGTCAGGATGATAAGCCTGTTTCTTTTTTCAGTGAGAAGTTGAATGATGCTAAGAGGAAGTATTCAACATATGACAAGGAATTTTATGCCATAATTCAAGATTTGAAAAAGTGGAGACATTATCTTATACGAAAGGAGTTTATTTTGTATACTGACAATCATGCTTTGCAGTTCATAACTAGACAAGAGAAATTGAACCAAAGACATGTCAAATGGGTAGAATTCATGTAGAATTTTACTTTTGTCATTAAACATATTGGTGGGAGTACTAAAAAAGTTGTATATGCTTTGAGTAGGGGATGTTTGATCTTGCAGGAATTCCAAGTGGAAACTTTGGGATTTGACCACCTTAAGGAGATGTACCAAGAAGACTCAGATTTCAAAAAAGCGTATGAAGCCTGTGAAAATCCTTTGTTAAGGGATAGAAACCAATGTATGGGATATATGATACAATAAGGATTGTTATTCAAAGGGAGATGCCTATGTATCCCAAAATGCTCAATGAGGCACAATTTGTTGAAGGAAAAACATAGTGGAGGATTTTTGGACATTTTGGCCATGATAAAACATATGCGCAGTTAAGTTCCTCATACTATTGGCCAAGAATGAGGTCTAATGTGAAGAAGTTTGTGGGAAAACACAGAATTTTCCAGTATGCTAAAGGAAAGCAGCAGAACACAGGATTGTATCAACCATTGCCTATTCCAAACAGGTAGTGTGATGTTATAAGTATGGATTTTGTTAT
>CBVK0101063003.1:0-11454 GCA_900067695.1 Picea abies
AAACAAAATTCTAAAGAATCAAAAGTAATCACTTACCCTCTTAAGGTCCGATAGACCAATTTGGTCCTAGTGGATGTTAATCATCATCAATAAAGTTTTAAAGTTTTAGAAAATCACAATAATACATTAAAATAATAAAGTATTAGCAATACATTAATAAAGAAAAATATATATTTATAATACATTATAGGTTGTTTATACATTAAAGAACATTATTAATGTACTATTTAAACATTATATTATACATATATAGATGAATATATAAAATAATAAATACAATAATTTGTTAAAGTAGTATTAAATATATTAAATAAATAAATTAATGTTTTTAAGTATTAAATGTATTAATAAAAATTTAATTATTAGTTATCAATTGATAATTAATAATAACTTATTAAATACTTTATATTCATCACATTGTGATCACTGTGCAATGCTTGTCACATTGAAAGGACAACTATGGTAGACCTTGGCTGACCATGAACATGATTGAATGTGGTTGACCATGGTTGAAAATGGTTAACCATGTTTGAGAATTGTTGTCTATAGGAGACCATGGGTGGCCATGACCATGGTTAACCAAGACTATGGATGACATTCAGATAACTAAATTTGGAATTGTTTGTCACGTTATGACGATTGGATATTTGTGTCACATTGTGATGACAAAGCTATATTTGTGTCACATTGTGATGGATATTTGTGTCATATTGTGATGCTAGTCACATTGTGATGATGAATATATTTTCATGACATTGTGATGACAAAGCTATGCTCATCACATTGCAACAATATGGTTATTTTCATCACATTCATATAGGGGGGCTAAGTTCGTCACATTGCGATGAGAGGATATTTGTCTCACATTATGTGACACAAATATTTGTTTCACATTTCTATGATGGGCCTATGTTCATAGAATTGCGAAGACAATATATTGTTTGTCACATATTGATGACGATGGGGATATTGTGATGACGAAGCATGTTCATCACATTGCGATGAAACAAATTTTAAGTAAAAAGTGGATATATGACGAACATAAATTTTGTATGTTCATCATATGTCAAATGGCTATGTGATGAACATAAATGTTGTATGTTCATCATATGTCAAATGGCTATGTGATGAACATAAATGTTGTATGTTCATCACATTGAGACAACATGTATATGTTCGTCACATTGCGAGAAAAGGACATTGTTTGTCAGGTTATTACGACATGATATTTGTGTCACATTGCGATGGTGATAGAATATGTGTCACATTGTTTTCATATTTTCATCACATTATGATGGAAGGGACAAGTTGGAGACATTGCGATGATGGGATATTTGTGTCACATTTTGTCATGCAAATATTTGTTTCACATTGCTACGATGGGGCTATGTTCATAAAATTGTGACGAAAAGATATTGTTTGTCACATATTGACAATGATGGGGATATTGTGATGACTGGGCTATGTTCATCACATTGCGATAAAAAGACATTTAAGTAAAAAGTGGATATGTGATGAACATAAATTTCATATGTTAATCGTATGTCATACGACTATGTGATGTACATAAATGTTGTATATTCATCGCATTGTGATGAAAGGGATATGTTCATCACATTGCAACAACATGACATTGTTTGTCACATTATGATGACAGGATATGTGCATAACATTGTGATGACAAGGATATGTTCATCACATTGCCACGATGAGGCTATGTTCATCACATTATGACAATATGGTTATGTTTATCACATTGCGATGACGAGGCTATGCTCGACAAATTGCGACAATATGGTTATGTTTGTCACATTGTGACAATATGGTTATGTCCATCACATTGCGATAGTATGGTTATGGCCTACCATGGTCGTCTTTGGACAACAATTGTCAAACATGGTTAACTATTTTCAACGATGGTCAACCACAGTCAATCATGTTCATGGTCAACTAAGGTCAACAATAGTTATTTTCATCACATTATGACAATACGGTTATGTTCGTCACAGTGTATGTTCAACATATAAGGCTATCTTTATCAGATTGTGATAATATGGATATATTCATCACATTTTGATGGTGGGATATGTTCGTTACATTGCAGGGACATGATATTTGCAGCACATTATGACGACTGGATATTTGTGTCACATTGCGACGATAGGGATATGTTCATAAAATTGTGATGACATGAGATCATTTATTGCATATTAATGATGACAGGTATATTGTGTCGATGAGGCTATGTTAAACACAATGAAATGAAAGGACATTTAAGTAAAATGTGGTTATGTGATGAACATAAATATTGTATGTTCGTCGTAAGCCAAGGTCAACCATAGTTATCTTTGTCACATTGTGAGAATATGGTTATGTTTGTCACATTGTGACAATATGGTTATGTTTGTCACATTGTATCTTCATCGTATAAGGCTATGTTTGTCATATTGTGACAATATGGTTATGTCTATCACATTGACATGACCGGGCTATGTTTAACACATTGCGAGGATAAGATGTTTGCATCACATTATGATGATTTGATATTTGTGTCACATTGTGATGACAATATATTTTTTTCCACATATTGACGACGATGGGGATATTGCGACAACATGGCTATGTTCATCACATTGTGACAATAAGAGATTTAAGTAAAATGTGCTTATGTGATGAACATAAATGTTGTATGTTCATCGTACGTCGTATGAATATGTGATAAACATAAATGTCATATGTTCATCACATTTTGAAAATATGACATTTATTACAACGACAGGGCTATGTTCATCACAATGCGACGAGAGGACATTGTTTGTCACATTATGACAATAGGATATTTTCATCACATTGTGACGATGAGGAAATGTTCATCACATTACAATGACGAGGCTATGTTCTTGCAACAATGAGGCTATGCTAATCACATTGATAGAAAATCATCTTGAAATTTCTAGATGATGAATTATACTTGTTCTAAGGACATTGATGATAAATCTACTTGATTTATACTTGTTGTCACGACATTGATAGAAAATAATTTAATAATTTATACGTGATAGAAAATCATGATGAGTACCGACTTTATACTCCCAATTAGAAAAATTCCAACTTTTACTAAGGTATGATAAAGGTATTGGACCTACTTTCAAGACTATTATTACAATTAGCTTCTATTTGTTTCTCAATTTTGTTCATATTTCTTCGACACAAGATGATTTTTTTTTTAACTTAATGATAGATTCCACATAAACTTGAATATAAAATATTTTAATCTTCAATAATTTATAATCCAACAAAAGAATGAAATATTTTTAATCGATTTTTTTTATTAAGATAGTATATAATAAAACATATCTATAGAAATTGAGTAAAAATTATAAAAATTTACTTTTTCCAAAAGTAAGAATTATTAAAATTTATTATATGTGTTATAGTATTGAATGCATATATTATATTATATGTGTTATAGTATAACATATATAATATGTGTTATAGTATTGAATGCATAAAAGTGCATAAAATCTTCATGATATATGATGAAAATTTTCAAGTTAATGGTGGTTTTCAAATAAACTTAAATATGAAATACTTTAATTATTTATATAATTCAACAAAAGAACAAAAGCTTTTCTAGTCACACAAAACATAAGACCACTCTAAGCATCATTCACAATGTCTTGAAGGAACAATTTGGCGTGGAAATCAATTCTACGGTCCTAAATACAAAAACCTCACAACCGAATTCAACTTCAATAAGAAAGTTAATGGCTAAATATGAATTTGAAGTATGAGATTTTAATTACTATATACCATTGTATAAATATGGATAGTATATCCATAATGTATTCTGACATTCCACAACTTCCCTAATCACAATCAATTGTTAATCACATCATGTGTTAATTTGGTGGTCAATTTGGTGGCCACTATGTAATTTTTTAATCATATTTTATAAATATAAAAAAATAAATATATAAATTTAGGATTTTATAAACTAGAAGAAGTTAATTTTTCAAAATCTCATTGAATAGGGAATACCTACTAATAACTAAGTATATAATAGATAAAACTTTATATAACATTAAAAAGTAAGTGAGTAGTTTTAATTTTTTAACCTTTTTATGTGTGTTTAGCAAAATAATTAATTAATAAAACATTTATTTGAATGACAATGATTCGACTATGTAACATTGATTGGACTATTACCATTATAACCTTCAAGTATATCACCTAAGCCCTCATATGACATGACACACAAGATAAATGAAAAGTTTGGAACGAATTATTTCACAACATTGAATGCCTTAAGAATACACTCTATAAGTCACTATGTTATAGAAGTCTATTTTAATTTTATAAATTATGGAGTCCATTAATAGTAATTTATAAGATTTACCTTGTGTTTATGCTTATGTAACCGTAAGTAAATTTAAGTGCTGGTGTTGTTGTTTTCAAAAATAAATTACGAAGGTTTCACTTCTAATTGAGGTAAACAAAAATTGAATTTTTTTAATAAGCCTTAAATTATTATTCGAAGGACAAATTTGCTATAATTCTCAAATACTGAAAATAATTATCACAATTATCACATAGATATGAATCTCATTAATATGTTTCCTTATCCTATAAGAATATAAGAATTTCGACAACTTTATATTAAGAAATGGTTGGGTAAAATCTAGAAAATTGAAATAATGTATAAAAATATTAATATGTTTTAAATAAAATAAAAGAAAAAAATAGAATAGATCGCTATCCATTTATATGTTTTTTCCAAATATGTGTGTTAGTAATTAAGCATAACATACATATCCCCTTTGTTAAGAAAAAACAATTATAAATTTTCAATATCTCCAGATCTAGAACCTATCATTATTCATATGTTTTTGCCAAATATTTGACTTAGTCATCAAGTTTAACACTTTCCACTTTGCACTTTCTTATTTTAGATTTGTCTCTTTTGTATTGTTTCTTTCGTTTATAGTTTTGTTATGGTATTACACCGCGGGAAGTAAGACTCTGCATAGAGCCTGGAGAGCAGTCCACTAAAGGAGCGTTAGAAACATCAGTCCATTAAATGAGCATTGGAGAAGTCCGTTAAACAAGCACTGGAGACATCACAACGCGAGGAGGAAGATTTGCAGAAGAAGATTCAAAGATGAAAAACTTTAAGAATTTGTGGAGTCCTTTCTTCAAGAGGAATATGCAGAAGTAGCAGGGGAGAAGCTATAACAGTCGTTAGATCGACCGCGGGATTAGATCTGGGCCGTCATATCAAGCCTAGATAGGACGGGGAGTGTGCAGAGGATTCAAACATATATCAACCATTAGATCTAGATACGAGCAACAGTAGTCATGATATCACTTAAATATTAAGTCATGACCATTAGATCACGTTGAAGATAGATCGATGATGAAGAACAATTGCGGAAATTGCAAGGGAAATTAAAGATGGTGCAGGTTCAAACTCAACAATCCCTCAAGATTGTTGATCTTGCTAGATAAATAGATCAACGATGTACATTAACCCCACTACGGATGAGAATCTTTGCATTGCGGAGATTAGGATGGAAATTAAAGAACAAGCAAGTTCAAGCTTCACAATCACTCATGGTTGTTGATGTTCATGGTCCATTAAAACAAGACCGACAATCTTAAAAGGTGAGATAAGTGCCCAAAAGGTTTAAGTCGAGGTCACATCTCCCACACATGTAGAGAAGACAGAGAAAAATTCGTGCAAGAGTTATATCCCAAATTTCTTGGAACGAATCATGTCCGTCAATCTAGCCAGATGACATATGTCAGTAGATCATACAGTCCAGTGGTATAACACTTTGTAGGACTTTGGTTGAGAAGGTGTGTAGTTTCATGATGTCCCAGACAAGTGAAGTAAATTTGGACTAATGTATCTAGGAAACACATGTCAGACGATCCCCGTATTCGGTGATCTCATACTTCGGAGGATTAGAGCATAGGCACTGAGGGTTACCAGTCACCCAAATCTATGAAGGGTGGAGCGCATATAGAACTTCAGTGTAAAGGCCATGTGGAAGTAGATTAGATGAGAATCAGATCACCAACACTCTAGAAGAACTAAGGTGTGCTGAGTCGCGAACCCCCAAAGCTGTGAAGAGCCGAAGTAAATCCAGTTCATTGATCACACTGGAAATGTGAAAACCATCTGATAGTTCGATGATATAACACTCTAGGAGAACTACAAAGAAGTGATAGAAAGAGCCCCAAAGTTCGAAGGACTGAAGTGGATCCTTACCACTCGTTCCAGAAGACATTTGGACCGTGGGATCTATATTACATCACTTTGGTTGTTAGCACGAGTCAACAAAAGGAAACTCATGAAGGTCGAAGTTCCAGAGAGGATCTTTGTCGTTGGTTTGTCTAGGTCTGAGCGTTGTTGGATATGTGTATTGTGAATAAGAGTGACGAAAGGCTCTGAATCCCGGAGTCCCGAAGTAATTGTGGGTCATTGATCTCAGATCAACGAGGACCATTGATATTTGCTCTTGTTCAGGACTTCACCCATTTGGTTATTCATAGGAAGAAAGGTCTCAATAGATTTAAATTCCTGGAGCCCGAATCCTCGAAGCACCTAGTTCTTAGCCCTTGGTCATATGAGGGGTTAACGTTAAAATATTTTTTTGTTAAAAAGAAAGCCCCGGAGCACCTGGTTTTCTCCATTAAAGGGTTACAGTCAATAAAGAATGTAACTCGGATCTTTGAATATAAACAATATTGTGCTTGGATAACCATATCTAGTAAGATCAATACCATGAAACAAGAGATTTCATGTAGCTCAAGCTCAAAAATTCATTGGTGTGTTTTACACGCAGGAAAGAGGAAGAGGACTTAGTTTTATGCACAAGAAATAGGAAGAGGACCTGTCTTATTACATCAAGCAATATCAGAGATACTTCTTTATCCCTGAGAAAAATCACGAACAATACCAACAACGTGTTTTCTGTTATGATTTTTTTTCACAAAAATGGCCACCTCTAACCATTTAGGACCAACAGAAGGGCCATTTTTTCTTCGAAAGAACTATGAATTTTTGTCTCTCGGAATGAGATCCTTCTTATAAGCACATGATTTTTGGGATCCAATGGACCTTGGCTATGTGGAAGCAAATCCAACAGATCTAGTCGCCATGAATAATCAAGAGAGAATTGCTCAAGCAGAACATAGGAAAAGAGAGAAAAAGTTCAAGTTATGGATTCAAAACTCAGTGGATGACTCGATTTTCTAAAAACTCATAGGTGTTGTTACCTCAAAAAAATCCTGGGGCATTCTTAGTACAACCTACCAGGGAAATGACAAGGTCAAAATAGTCAATATGCATACCTTGAGGACACATTTTGAGATTTTAAAAATGACAGAGTCTGAAAATATTGATCAATTTATGACCAGAGTCATTAAAAATGACAGAGTCTGAAAATATTGATCAATTTATGACCAGAGTCATGGGAATTGTAAACCAGATCAGATTGACTGGTGAATCCATCCCTGATCAAAGGATTTTTGAGAAATTCCTCAGAATTCTTTCAAATAAATTTGAGATGTTTGTTACAACCATCCTTGAATCCAAGGATCTGTCAAAGTTTTCAACATATGAACTCATGGGTTCTTTGTTGTCACATGAGACCAGATTGCATCTAGAATATGAATCAATAGCTAATGCCTTCATGAATCAATTATATTTCAACATAGGGAGAGGAAGAGGTAGAGGCATAGGTCATAGAGGAAGAGGGATAAGTCCAAGAAACAATGACTCGGGTGAAGGTCACACGCATCAAAACTAGAATCATAATTTTTTAGCCTCGAAGACACAAAGGAAGGATATCAAATGACAAAGAAAGAATACAATGCTATTACTACAAAAACTTATGGGCACTATGAATTTGAATGCAAGGAATAATGTTGAAGATCGAAGTGATAAACACATTTTTGTTGTATACACTGAGACATCCAAATAATAGAGACTCTACAATTTGATTTCAAAGAAACTCATTCTCAGCAAAGATTTCAAATTTCTTGAAAATCAGTTCTCGAGTGAGTCTAAAAATCACCCCATGGACAGTTAAAATCCATTGATGCCACTTCCTGAAAACACAAAAAATTTCAGGAAAAGAAACACATTATCTTGTCCTTCTAAGATTGCAGGTACAAGGACAACCTGAAAGTTTTCAAGACAACTCTTCTTGAAGCAAAAATTCATCCTCTAAATTTCAAAATCAACAAACTTGAAGCTTGAGAGAAATCAATCAGTAGTTGGATGATATTGATCAACACAATATTTTTGAATTAATGTTATCTCAACCTACATATTTTAAAGGGGTAGCTAAAGAGACACATTGGGTTCAAGCCATGAACCAAGAGATTGACTCCATTGAGAAGAATAAGACATGGGATCTTGTTGCTCTTCCTAGATATAAGAAAAGTATTGGCGTCAAGTGGGTTTACAAGGCTAAACTCAATGAAAAGGGGGAGATTGAAAAACACAAATAAAGAATTGTTTCCAAAGGATTCTCACAACAACCAGTCATTGATTATGGTGAAACCTTTGCACTAGTATCAAGTTTGGACACTGTAATGACTCTCTTAGCCATAGAAACTCAAAACAAATGGCAAGTATACTAGATGGATATCAACTCATATTTCCTAAATGGTTTCTTAGAAGAAGAGGTCTATGTGAATCAACCACCTGGATTTGAAGTCAAAGAGAAACCAACCAAAGTGTATCGGTTGAAGAAAGCCATGTATGGATTAAAGCAACCTCCAATATCTTGGTACAATAGAATTGACACTTACCTGATCAAGAGTGGTTGCAACAGAAGAAAAAATGAGCCAACTCTATACGCCAAAACAAATCAACAAGGTAAAATTATGATGTTTTGTTTATATGTTGATGACATGATATATACTGGAAATCTTGAGTTAACCAATTATAAAGATGTCATGGAATCTGATTTTGAGATGACAGATCTTGGAATAATGAAATATTTTTTGGTGATTGAGGTTGACCAATCAACTAAAGATATTTTTTTCTGTCGGCAAATGTATGCAATGGACATCATCAAAAGATTCTACATGGAATATTGTGATCTAGCAAAAACTCTTATACCACTAGGCACAGAATTGAGCAAGGAAGATGAAATTCCTATAGTGAATTCTACTTTGTACAAAATTTTAGTAGGAAGTTTGGTGTATCTTAAATGACTAGGCTTGATATTATGTATGCATCCAACTTTGTTTCCAGTTTCATGGAATCTCCCAAATATTCTCACCGGAATATGGAGAAAAGGATTCTAAGATATGTTGTTGGAACTCTCAATTTTAGTTTATGGTACACTCAGTTTGTAGATAATCATCTTTCTGGTTACATTGACAGTGATTTGGAGGCAAATTAGATGACCTGAAAAGCACCTCAGAGTATGCTTTTCACTTGGGCACGAATCTGATTTCTTGGGCATCAAAGAAGAAACCCATTTTCTCAATATCTTCTATAGAGGAAAAGTATGTTGTTTCTACCTCGGATCCATGTCAAGTTGTGTGGTTGCAAAGCCTATTGAATGGCATGTAACATATAGAAAAGGATCCAACTCCTATCTTCTGTGACAATACTACATCAATTGCTTTATACAAAAGCCATGTTTTTCATAAGAAAAGCAAGCATATTGACAGTCGCTTTTACTTCATACATGATCTAGTCAATAATGGTGAAATCGCACTTCAATTTCATGTCTCATGAGGCCAGCTCGCAAACATGTTTACAAAGCCATTGGGAAAAACCATTTTTTATTTTCAGAGACAACTATTGGGCATTATGAAAAAACTATAAATGAAGCATACAATACATAATCGACAGATATAGAATAGGAAAGTGCAGAGTGGAATTGTATTAGTTGATATTCTAAATATATAAAGGGAAAATAAAACAAGAAGATCAAGAATATATGACAAATCCTAACAACTAGTACAATTGGCCACAATATCTGTCAATGTAGATTCATACTCTATTGAGGTTATAACTAACACTCCCTCTTAAAATCAACAGTTACAAATATCATCACTGATAATGCCCAAGTGTTGTCTCTGAAAATCAAAAAGAAAATTCCCAGTGGCTTTGTAAAGATGTCTATGAGCTGGTCTCGTGAGCCACAAAATTGAAATGTGATTTCACCATTGTTGACTAGTTCATGTATGAAGTGAAAGTGAGTGTCAATGTGATTTCTTTTCTTATGAAAAACATGGTTTTTGGATAAAGAAATTTATGAAGTATTGTCACAGAAGATAGGAGTTGGCTCCTTTTTTGTATGTGACATATCTTTCAATAGTCTTTGCAGCCACATAGCTTGACAGGAAGATGAGGTAGTAGCAACATACTCTACCTATGTAGAATATATTGAGACAATGGGTTGCTTCTTTCCCAGGTGAAAATCATATCTTGAGGTGCTTTCCCGGTCATCCAAGCTTCCTACAAAATCAATGTCAGTGTAACCAAAAAGATGATTATCTTCCGAATGAGTGTACCATAAACCAAGATTGAGACTTACAACAACATATCTCGGAATCCTTTTCACCATCCTTCAATGAGAATGTTTGGGAAATTCCATAAACCTAGAAACAAAGTTGAATGCATACATAATATCATGCCTATTTGTTGTAAGATACAACAAACTTCTTACTAAACGTTTTTACAAAGTAGAATCCATTGTATGGCCTTCATCTTTCTTGCTCAATTTTGGGGCTAGGGCTATAGGATTTTCTGTTGGATTGCATTCTTCCATGTAGAATATTTTGATGATGTATGTTGCATACTTTTACTGACTGAAAAAAATCCCTTTGTTTGATTGGTCAACCTCAATCCCCAAAAACTATTTCATTATTCCAAGATCTGTCATCTCAAACTAAGATTGCATGGCATGTTTAAAACTGGTTAACTCAAGATTTTCAGTATATATCATGTCATGAACACACAGAAAAAAAAACATAATTTTACCTTACTGATCTATTTTGGTGTATAGAGTTGGATCACTTTTGCTTCTACTAAAACCACCCTTGATTAAGTAAATATCCATTCTAGTGTATGAAGCTCTTGGAACTTGTTTTAAGACAGAGAAGGATTTCTTCAACCGATACACTTTGGTTGGTTGCTCTTTCACTTGAAATCCAGGTCTAGCTTATCCACATAGACCTATTCTTCTAAGACACCATTCAAGAAAGTTGACTTGACATCCATCTAGTATACTTTCCATTTGTGTTGAGATTTTGAGGTTAAGAGAATCCTTACAATGTCCAACCTTGCTACTCGAGAAAAATTTTCACCATAATCAATGTCTGGTTGTTGTGAGAATCCTTTGGCAACAAGTCTTGCTTTGCGTTTTTCAATATTCCCCTTTTCATTGAGTTTAGTTTTGTAAACCCACTTGACACCAA
>CBVK0101063017.1:0-12918 GCA_900067695.1 Picea abies
TGAATGATGTTGTCCTAAGTTCCTGGAAAGGGAACGAGTGTGAAGTG
This sequence comes from Picea abies, assembly GCA_900067695.1. Taxonomy (NCBI): domain Eukaryota; kingdom Viridiplantae; phylum Streptophyta; class Pinopsida; order Pinales; family Pinaceae; genus Picea; species Picea abies. The sequence goes on from CBVK0101063017.1 coordinate 48, forward strand.
GAATGCATGTGGATGCAGGAAGACAAGTGTCGACCTGGGCGCATACAGTTATAGCTGGGAAAACCATCCTGTTAGGGGGTTCGCTTGCCATGCTTGATCCACTGTCTAACCATGAACTGGGAGAATCCATCAAAGATCTCTAGAACCAGTCACCTGTGAGTCAAATTGTGTTGGGGGTTTTCTTCGTGTTCAATGTGACTCCCATCCTTGCATCTAGATGATTTTTTAGATCCTTCACCTTTGGTTCTGCACTCTCTTGAGGTTAGTCACCCTAAAACCAGTGAAAATCAAGGGACTGATCCGTGTCTCCTGTGAAGTCGAGAACCCTATAATTGTCTAAGTCATGTGGTGTCATAACTATTGGTTGTTGCGGCCATGCAATTCCTTGACTGAGTGTCTATTGCTTCTGTCGGTTGTTTGTTACTGAGCCTTGCTATGTCTAGTGTATGATTGTTACTATTTTGGGTGTCCATACCTATTTTCCCTATTGTTGTTGTTGTCACTCGTACCTGGTTGTACCTGATTCGAAGATTGGTTGAAGAGGTAGGTTTTCAGGCCTGTGAGAAACTCTCCCAGGTGAGAGAGTTTGTTGGGAAGTGAGTTCTCTTGGAAGGGAGTCCCATAGAAACTACAGTACTCTGAGACTTTTGGTCCATCCTGTTGTTGAAACCCAAGGTAAGGGAGGTGTAATATTCGATGGACTTGTATTAGTGAAGGTGTACCCTCCTGGGATGGAGCAGACATGTGGGGAATGAGGGTATCTGGGTTTTGAGTGTAAGTGGCTCCTGGGATAAAACATCCTTCCTGTGTTTTGTACAACTTTCCTATTGACCTTTCCTATTCTAGGAATCCCTTTCTTGGTGGAGCTTAGTTTCATCTCGGGGGTGACCTACTGCTAAGCGTGATGAGCAGTGTGGTCTATGGCTGGGAGGTTCGTGGAAGGTATGCACGCAGTTGGTGGTCTTCTAATAAAAGATAAGTACTTATATTATATTCATTTACATGTTGTGTAATGGTACATATGTTGTAATTGAAGAGTATTGCATGTGTATGTTGTATATGATGCATGCGTAGGCTTACTGTTATTTCCGCAATAATATGTTATATATATGTAGAATAGTCATTCTATGTTTATATGAATGTGTATGTTTTTCCGCAAGTATCTATGTGTGGCATAGCCCAATAGTCTAAGGTTGGAGCTATCACAGATCATAGCTAAATGTACAAGATAAGGTATTTCGTAGGTAGCATTGCCCCGATGGTGGAGTTGTAGGCCATGGGATGTTACATCATCAATGTTCTTAACTTGCTTGAGTTGGGCCCACCTCATTGATGCTTTTCCTTGAAGATGGTAGATTGCAATTTTGGATTCTAAATTTGATGAATAGTTGTGCATTTGGAAATATTTCCTCATTCCCAACAACCATGCTTATGCATCTTCACCTTTCTTTTGATCACCATCAAATGTAGGAGGCTTGATGTTCCTAATATCTCCTTGCAAATCATCTACTTCATACCTCCTTCTATGATATCTGACAGGAGACAAACTTTGGATAGTCTATAACTATGAGAATGCATATGCCCTTCTAGCTTAGTGCTTTGGTGAATGATGATGATGTATACTAGCACTTCTAGAGTTCCTATAATTTATGGAATCCTCCCTCATGGCATGAGATCCATGCTATATTTCCTACCTTGAACCAAATTCTTTGTTTATTCACTTCTGTAATATATTTAGGCTTTGTAATAGATGAGTGTTGATGTGGTTATTCTCCTATTGAGCTCTTATAATCCTCTATTTATCTACTCTGCAGCTCAACACTTCTCTCTTCAATCTTCTCATTATCTCTACTAGCTCTATGTTTTCTACTTTTCCCTCTCTATGCCCATTAGATTCAGTCTCTACATTACCCAAACTGATATTCAACCCCATGAATTCCTTCTCATGGCTATAATATCCCTATGCATATTCCATGTCTCTAGTCCTTGTTATCATTGGATTTGTACTTGTGCAAATCCCTCCAAAAGATATAACATCTTATGTAACTATGGGAGAATATACCACTGTCACTTAAGTAGAGACTTCCCTCATTTTAGTGATGGAATAGGTCCACCACAAGGGAGGATTGCATAGTGACCTCAAGGGATCAAATAACAAGATTAGTCATGCCTACAACCCCCTAACTTGGTCACTTGCTAGTTAGGTCTAGGTGACCTAGGAAAGAGATTGAATGTAACAAAGTAATTATTGTACATGTGTGAGACAATAAAAAATGTGCAATACAATATAGACAATTACCAAGTTATAGAGTGCCATAATAAGCTTATAGGCACTAGACAATGAAAAACTACTAGGGTTGTTGCAAATTACAACAATAAACTAGTTTTGCAACAACAATCAATACTTTGCAACATCAACAAATAATAGTAATAAGAAATACAAAAATTTACCATGAAAAGGAAGCATTAAACAAATATAAAATTATCCGATTTCTAGAAGTATTTTCTGAGTAGTTTAAGTCACTTATCAATGAGTGTATGCAACAAATTAGGGTAGTTTTTAGTGGTTGTAGCAAACTTTTATAACAACAACAATGGATATTGATAGTTTTATAGGGTTAGTGTTCAAAATTTTAGTAGTATGTTTGAGAGATAGAGAATATTATTTTAGTAGCTACTTTAACCATAAGAACACCTCTGAATAGTGTCATTGTCCTCTAGGGATTATGGAGTCTCAAATGCATTAGCTTGAATATTGAACTAGATGAAACAAGAGAGGTAGGTTCTAAACCCTAAGGTGAAAAGACACCTTAGGTTTTATACTTTGAGGAAGAGGTACATAGGGTGCAAACACTCTTAGGTCCTAGGTGCCATTTCCCCCTTCTTCTAGCTTCACTTAGGTCAAGGAGCAAAGCCTAGGGTTAAAACCCTAACGTGAAAGTACTTTTGGGATTAGGATTTTAACCTTAGCAAAGAATGATTCACAAAATTGGACAACAAATACTTTGTGAGGGAGAGAAACACTTATGTCTCCCTCTTAGGGTTTCAACAAGACAAGAATACTTGCATCAAGATAACAATTTATCCTTTAACAGTAGCAAGAAACATAAAATTACAGAAAAAATACTTACTTCTTCCAAGTAGCAAAATCATCAAAACCTTAATTGCATAAAATATCCATCCAAGAGAGAGAAAACATCCACAAAAATCCTCCAAGTTTAGAGGATGAGATGAAAGAGCCAAAGAGACAAGAATAGTGAATATTTTAAGAGCATTACCCCATTGAAGTGTGAGGGAAGTGATGATTTGAAATGATCCTAGCACTAGCCTCTTTATTTGAGGTAAACCATAGCATTTTTTCCACAAAATAATGTGAATAACAATAATAAGTGGGGCTGACCCCTCAAGTAGCCTCTACAAATGATAAAATGTAAATAAACAATCATAAATTCAACACGTGTGGTGATGTCAAACCTCCCAAGGCTAAAGGAGGGCCTCCCAAAGCCATGTGGCATCATATCAAGATGAAATCATGGCAAGGGGTGCCTCTCATAATCCGTGGTCATGCTCCATCATTTGTGGTACCCAAAGGGACATCAAACCCTATCACCACCAAACCCTAGAAGGTGACATCCGCATCCAATGGAGGACAATGTTAAGGGTCTAGGGAATTGCGTCCAAAGTGGAGGAGGTTGCATATCATATTTTCATGGTATCTAGATGTTTGTTTATGCAACATCCTCAATTTAATGAGTAATAAGCCTTGGGGTACACTGCCTAACATGTGGGATTCCAGCCCATTTGTGTGCCATCATGACCAAATATGTTAAAACCAAGCCAATATGTCCATAGTCCAAGGTCTTGAATATGTGAGAGCTCATGTCAGAAAGTGCCAAGTCACTGGGTGAATCATTGCTCTGTATCACATGTGCCAAAGCCCTGTAATAGGGCACAATGTCCTAGGTGAAATCCTAGGATGTCCCCTTAAAGAACCATGTCAAGGCCATCCTAATCAAGATAGAATATAAGACAATTTAAACCATTGTTCATAAGAGATATTAATCCTTAAGTCATGCAAAGTAAGTTGTTACTTAAGATATAAGCCATGTGAAATGCAAAGTAAGTTGTTACTTAAGATATAAGCCATGTGAACAATTCACCTCAGTATCCCCTTCAAGCATCACACCGGCTTAGGAATTTATGTGAGTTGGAAATTTTGAACATGGGAGAGCCTTCATCCAACCCTATTAAGTGTGCCAACCAATATAGTGAAAGAAAATACCCAGGTAGAGGGATAGTTTCCGAGGGAAATCGTTAAAGAAACAAAACCTTCAAGTGTAAGTGTGATAGTGGTATGAATTTGGGCTTACTTCATGGATTATGGTGTCCTTAAATCCATTTCTATGAGCTCATGTATAGAGGGAGCGCTTGTTTCTTGAGATACCCTTTCCTTGGTACTTTTTGCATTTCGAACCCCTTAATTGCGTTTTGATACCCATTCATTATTTTGCAAGTCCCCTTTATAGGTTTCAATATTTTCTTTCATTTTGTTACTAGGCTAAAGTCTTGTTATAAGTGTGCATTTAGTGCATGAGGACAAGGGGAGATTACCATTAGAGGGGGTAGAGCTCAAGTTTTCATGTGGCTTTTATAGGTGGCCCTTATCATTTTTTACATAGCATATATATTAGTTGCATAAACCTTTGGGCCTTCAACCCTTTCTTCTCATGAGAGAATGGACCATGACCCATTACCAAAATTTAGTACACTATGATAAGCTCCAAGATGGAAAATGTTAAGTATGGTGGGGAACAAAATGTTACCATTGTGAGGGACCCCCGTTGTTACCCCTTTTCCCTGGTCGGTGACAACATGGGACTAGGGCATAGAAGTTGACCATCAAGGTGAAATAAGGAAACAAACATTATAACTTCCCAAGCTAGTGATCCATTGTCCAACTTCAACTAATAATCCTCAACCACATGCCTAGTAAATTAAGCACAATACTTCGCATAAAAGAAGGACTAACATACCTCATAGTGATGTTGGCTTACCATCTCCCATACACAGAGTTGTCTAGATGTGATGAGATTGGTTGATCTGTAGTTATAAGAGGTAATATGAAGGGGGATGCTGGGCTACTATCTGTGGACATGTTGATCATCATCATGGTCGGGATCATTGTCTCCATTGCGGGCCAAGAGACATGATCTCCTGTAGTTACCCCTAGGCACGGGGGGTGGGGGGGTAAAAATCCTCATTCTTAACCTCCAATATTATAAATGTACCCTTAATTATGCAAAATGTGTAGGAAAAAAAATTATTTTGACAAAAGTAATTCAACAATTTTGTAAAAATATGAATAATTGTTTCCTTTAAGTCCACTAGTCATCTCCCTTCTCATTCCGTGAGAATTTTTATACTAAAATCCTATTTCTATATCTATAGGTGAATTCCTCTATCCAAGATCTTTCCAATGACTATTCTATTGCTCAATTACGAGTTCTAAGAAGAAAGTTACGGTCTTCTGAAAATGGTCAACTTACCTCTTTTGTGCACTTTTCTCCCTAGTGCAATTAGGCTCAGACACCAACTTCTGCCACTTTTAGAGAAAAATATGGAAAGAACCAAGGAAAATTTTGTATTGAAAATTGATACAATTGATGATAGTGAGTTCACATAAACTCTTATATTACTGATCTGACGCTGCAATAAATATCTGCATCAATCTGGAAATGACAACTTTGCTCTTTTTCCGGACTTGGATTTTTTTTAGCGAAACTAGATCTCTCCCAAACTTAGAAATTCTATATAAACTTCAATAAGTCATAGTTATCAGGAAAAATGAGCAGATAAAATGTTGAGTAAACACAATTTTCTAGTTTTTCCATATGGGGCCCTTTTCCTCCTCTGAAAATTGCAAAATTCTTTAAAAAGTGGCTCGAAATAGTGGATTTTGCCATGTTTTGGCATCTCCACTCCAAATTCCTTCAAATCTGGCCATTTTTCTCACTGGGTATTTTCATATATAATTTTATGTCATCCTATAAAAATCTCATCAGTAATAGTGCCCTTGCCACTAAGCACCACCCTGCTCTTCAAAAACCTCTAATTCACATTTTTTGGCAAATGGGTGCATAATTCACCAGTGGCCCTCACTGACACTTCTATAGGCCCTGACGCTATGTACAAACCCAAAAAATTTCACTCCTGTTATAGACAAAATATGATTTCATCGTTTTTGTTTAAAATATCTATTTTGAAAATTTTCTTTATGACCGCCATGAAACTTTGTAATTTGGGTTCCTTGGGCCAAATTTGACCCTGTAAATAACCAATTTCTGCCATACCCAACCTTTTGATGATTTTGGGCATGAATTCAACCTGAATTCGCCTTTAAATTTTGGGTGTCACTAATTTTCCCCAAATTTCTCCTTGGTTTTCTCTGCAACTTTATTGATTCATGAAATTCAACCTTGAAGTTGTCAATTCAAGCTCCAGATCCCATTGGTATATGGATTTTCTCCATATATTGGGCCTCTTCTTAAGTTTACCCAATTAGCCCGAATAATTTTCCTTAAATGGTTTGCGGAAATGCTCACCATTCTTTCTCTATGATCTGTAATTTTAAATTTGGCCAATTAAAAGCCCACAATTGCTCAAATGGAGGTTAAAATTGGGGATTTTAACCCCGGTGTTCAATTTTCTCAAATTTCCCAAGAATTTTCCCTAATTTTTCACCTTTGGTGTTTGACCCATACAACTTTACTGTTGTAGCTATGCTCTCATACCACATTGTAACACACCCCAAACTCTCTTCTGGGCATATGTCACGAAAATTCAACCTTTGTCATATACTGATTTGTTTTAAAAAATATTTTACCTCGCTCATGATTTCTATGATACCATTAATTAATTGTAGCCTTCATGAATGCTCATATAACCTTATACTTAGCTCTGATACCAAACTGAAGTATTCCCTGCATATGAAACAATATGTAATCCTAACATAAACATGCAATACCATGGATAACTTATATTAACATGCATAACTATAAGCATTCACATTGTAACATAATTAAGCACATATAACCACACATAATACTGAACATAAAAGAATATAACGTAAATAGCACATATCTTTTATAAAATCACCAACTGGCTGTAGACCTTAGGCATTCAACATAGCCATAGATACTATTGCTCGAGCACTATCAACAATAGGTCACCTCTGAGCTAGGGCTATGACTCCACCAGGGCAAAGGCTGCCTAAACCAACTAAGGTTTCATAGTTACCACAAACAATGGCTAGGCCAAGGTACCAAACTCTAGCAACGATTTCGACCTACAACCTCTCATTCCCCATTAGAATACACAACCCAAGGAAGTGTACCCCCTTCTTTGCATCACAATCCCTTGGTTCGTCTCAATTCCCTTCTAGGGCTCCAACATAGATAGGCCAAGAAGTCTCATATTTCTGTGGCTCCAGGAGCTGCAGTTGTTATAATGGATTATATAGGCATCCTCTAGGATTCACACCAATGGAAACCTATCCCAAACAATCCCCCCTCCATGGATCCCACATTCTCCAAGGAATCCTAAGGATAATTTCTCACCCAAATCCACCTAGGATTCACATTCATTACAAGGTAACAAGGATTCATTGGGTCACTAGTTCACACCCAATATTCCCCAAACAAAAAATGACAAGAATGAAAGATGAGAGTGATGGAATGAATGATTTTTCCACTAAAACCAAAGTTTATAATGCATGATTTCTTTTTGACAAGTGGCACTCAAATAACCACTTCACCACCACTTGGGAACTTGTCCCATTACTTGGGAACTTAGGATAAAAACATAACTTAGGATTTAGGCTACGACTTAGGATTAATTTAATATTTGACTTAGCCCCTTTGGCTTAAAACCCTTCCCTAGTACCTTAGCCCCCTTTCCCTCTTGTGGAGTCCTATCCCCCCATACTCTCTTTTCTTAATTGGTCTGCAACAATGATGAATCTCTCTTTTCTTAATTGGTCTGCAACAATGATGAATTTTATTAATATACCAGAGTGTGATTACAATTTACAATGCCAAGCTCACTAGAATTTCAGCATACATGCTCTCCAGCCTAATATCACACAAGCACTCTGGCCCAAAACATATATACATAGACACCTTGGCACAAAAACTATATTGACTCACTAGCCTATATAAAATATGTACATTTACAACCTGTTAATCAACCTAGGGTATTATGAATATGCATAAGCATGCATGTACTCTATACTATTAGACATAACATGTTAGTTTATAATACAATTCCAAGGCCTATAATAGTTTCAATTATTTTGTTTAAAAAGGGCATGGACAACATTAGAATTTGGCAATTCTTGGTAACCCATAGAAACAAATGGGCTTTGAATTTTAAATTTATGTGTTCAGTGGTAGGATCCATATATACCTTTAGGTGTTTGAAATGACTCGATCTTATTGAACTACTTTACTTGATGTCACCATCAAATACCAACCTTCATGGAATAGCATTTCAATTCAATTGTTTCATAGTATGTGGCACAAGGAAATAATCAACACGATGGTCTTGACTTGAGTAGTCTTGAGAGAAAGAGATGATAAGTGTGGAGAAGGTCTTGACTTGAGTAGTCTTGAGAGAAAGAGATGATAAGTGTGGAGAAGAATGCATAGATTTCACCATAACATCAACAAATACTATGGCTTCTTCCAGTATGACCCATATATAGCTTTAGGCATCTGAAATTAATCTCTCTTATTGAACTACTTTACTTGATGTCACCATCAAAATGCCTACCTTCATGCCTTATCATTTTACTTCATGTCACCATCAAAATGCCAATCTTCACGTCTTATCATTTTAATTCAATTGTTTCATAGTAAGTTGCATAAGAAAATACTCAACATGATGGTCTTAACTTGAGCATTCTTGAGAGATGATAAGTGTGTAAAATAATGCACATATTTCACCCTACCATTAATGACTAATATGGCCTCTTCCCCTAGGATCCATATATACTGTATACTTTATATGACCTCTTCCATTAGGATCCATATATAGCTTTAGCATATGAAATTAATTGATCTTATTGAACTATTTTACTTGGATGTCACCATCAAAATATAAACCTTATGGATTAGCATATCATTTCAATTGTTTCACAGTATGTGTCACAAGAAAATACTCATCACAATGGTCTTGACCTGAGTAATCTTGAGAGAAACAAATGCTAAATGTGAAAAAGAATGTGCAGGTTTCGCCATACCACCGAGAGTAATCTTGAGAGAAACAAATGTTAAATGTGGAAAAGAATGTGTGTGGAAGCGAATACTGGATTGAGGCGAACCTGTTCAACATGACGTCCAGAGCGTACCGTGCATTAAGTTCAGGCCAGGTGAAGGATCCTAGCATCAAAAGCGATCATAGCTGCAATTCATGGCAAATCCTGGGAAATTGGCTAAGTTCCCTGAATCAACCAAGGATGATGGCGCATATTATAATATGAGTGACTCATCTTGCTGGCATTATCATCCTTACGAAGAATAGAGCCACGTCCACTCCTCATAAACACACTGATACCTGTGTATTCCAGTCAGATAGAGCAAGGAATTTAGGCAAGATGAACATGCAACCACCGAGAACGGTTTCAGTGGAAGAGCACGACGAGTTGCTTAGCATGGTCCAGACTCTCCAATTGCAGCTCAAGGCTCTTTCTACACAAGTTTTATCCATCACAGAGATTACCATCTAGCGCAGGAGTGAACAACAAAGAAACATGGATGAGTGTGAAGCTCTAAGACAACAGATAGAGGCATTCCAATTGGTGGTTGGACCTGCGTCGTCCACACCCTCCCCGAACACTTTCATCTCTGATGAGGCCTCCTCGCCAGGAGAGTGAACAACAAAGAAACAGGGATGAGTGTGAAGCTCTAAGACAACAGATAGAGGCACTCCAATTGGTGGCTGGACTTGCGTCGCCCACACCCTCCCCGAACACTTTCATCTCTAATGAGGCCTCCTCGCTAGGACCACGCCCACGACTGGACCTCAACTTGCGGCCTCCAACAGAGGTAGACTTCCTTGCACCAGACCATATCAAAATTTAAGTGTATGCAATGTTTTTTTATGCTATTACTAGGATCTTTTTGCATGTTTTTCACCATAGCAACTCAAATAGGCTTTAGCGTTTTAGTAAGCACTATCCTTGCTCTTCATTTCCTTCTTGGAGAATTCAGGGGAGTAAATTTTGAATTTTGCAACTTTTGTAATATAGACTATGTACTCTTCTTGCGTTTCTTCGCAGTTTTTTAATATTTTTTTGCCTTAAAATAAATAAAAATAAATACCATGCTATTTTATATAACCAATAATCATTTTTTAAATTATTTTTATTTTTTATTTTTTATATAATTAATATTTTTTTATTGTATTTTATATTAAAATAAAATTGTTATATTTTTTTTTTCATAGCAAGGAATATTTTCCCCCCGAAATAGCAAGTGCCATACTATTCAATTTTGAATCAAAGACAACTTTCCAATACATATACGCTGGAAGCCATTACAATATACTCATTAAAAACTTTCTTCATATCATTATGAGAATTGAACCTGGATAAAGAGCAAAAAAATTAAAAATAAAAAATTATTATATAATAATGCTACTTTAAATAACATAAATACATTATTAAATTTAAAATTTAATTAAAAATGAAAAAAATAATCATTAATTAAATTACACTTTTAATTAATAATCATTAAAAAAATAATCTACACATTTATACCCATTTGCACATTATATTTTTACCTCTCTTATATACATTCTAAATTTTATTTTCATAATTTTATATGAAAATAAGGATGTCTGAATTATAAGTTTTAAAGTGTTTGCATTTTAAAATTAATAATTTTTTAATTATTATTAAAAAAAAAATTACAATATTTTCCATATTTTAAGACTATCTTCCTCTTAAATCTTCAAATAATTTAGTGATGAGACATGTTCTTTATGTTCTCCATTTTCATTTTCCCCATATAATGGACCACTTCTCTCTCAAATTGGTTGTCTACATTACGAGGCTTAGTAGCTGATTTATAGGTAAGTGCAATGGCCAAATTTGTTGGCATAAATGCAATTATTAAGTATAATTACATATTATTAATATTAGTGTTGGGATGATGAGAAATCATGAACTATTTTAGTTCTTTAGAAGATGGGAACCTACTTTAGGGTTTGAAACATTGAAAATTATATTCACTTCTTAATATAGATTTTTTTTATTATCAGATTTTAAAATTGTTCATGTAAAAGATTCGAGGCTGATAAGACATTATGGAAAACCATTTTTTCATGTGATATAGGATGTGCGATTTCTATATTTATTTCTTATTAATGGTTGATCCACTGTGTAATTCATAGGGCTATATTCTTGTTTCATTTTCACATAAATGCGCATTGATGCCACAATGTTACCTGCACATAAAATGATCTTCAATACAGTGGAATTATATTTATATTCCAATATGGTTTCATTTATTTGACTTTAGAAATGACTAGACCAAATACCTCCAATGACTCAAAATGGGACCTAATGTTGCTCAACACAATTTAATCCTGGAAAAATACTTATATATGTTAATACTTTGTGAGAAACATGTTTTGAATGCTTCAGGGAGCAAGGTAGCATATTAGAAAAGAACCAACAAAAACGAGACCACCAATTTGCGGAGGCAAGTTTCCCTTGGCATCACCATTATTGCATTCTATGCATTCTCCATTGTATTTTTCTTTAGATTCATTATTGTCTAGAAACATGGTGCCAGAAAGGAATCTTGGAAGAATTAAGGAGATAGTGGACAGGGAGAATACAAAAAAGTAATGACTATATTAGCTATATTTGTAACTAATTTTCTTCAACATAGGAGCAAGGTAATGTACAGAGTCACAAATGTTCACTAGTTCTTTTTTAGTTCAAAGTGAGCAATATAATGGCAAGAAAGGGAATCTTGATATTTTTGAACTCTTAGCTTTCTATAGAGTAGCCCTCATGCTAGTGAAGAGATCTGTAAAAGGACACCTATAGTTATTGGTTGCCTCATCAATGGAGGCCATTCTAGGTGAGTAACCTAACAACCATTTAAGTGTGGGGGTTTCTTTAATTGTCAAGTTTTCCTTTGCCATCATATAATAAAATTCCATTTTTGTAATACCCACAAGTGGTAAATGTGTATGTGTACATATGGTTTTATAGGTTGGTGAGCTAGGATGATTTTTGGGTTGGAGTTCTTATGCATGTATTTTTTGGGCCAGAGTGCCTTTGTGATATTAGGTCAGAGAGATTGTATGCTAAAAGGACAGTGAGCTTAGCATTGTACATTGTAATGACACTCATGCTATTAATAAAATACATAACTATTGTAGACCAGTCAAGCAAAAGAGTATGGGGGCATATGACTCCACAAGAGGGAAAGGGGGCTATGGATTAAGCTAGGGGGGCTAAGCCAAATATATTAAAATATTCCTAAGTCCTAAGCCTAAGTCTTATTTTATGAATATATCCTAAGTTCCTATAAAGGTGGGACGAATTTCCAAGTGAAGGGGAAAATGAGTTCTTTATGTGCCACTTGTCAGGTTTAAACCATGTATACATAAACTTGCGACTAAGTGAGAAATTTGATTCCATTCTACCATTCCATTATTGTTGTTACCATTGCATGTGGGTGTGAGCTAGGGAGCCACTGTGACCCTGTTCTTGGAATATTGTTAGGGACCTAACCTCCCTAACCCCTCACGTAGGTAGAATAATATATTTCCATGTAATAAAGACCAATATTAATAA
>CBVK0101063020.1:0-10971 GCA_900067695.1 Picea abies
AAGTGTTGTATGCACCTTACTAAGTGTCACATGCACTTTATTAAGTGTCACAACACCTTGACACCATGAAACAACATTTGTCACAATCCCTAGTCAGTGTGGAGGAGAAATATATCATATGAAGTTCAAAATACTATGTGCACATGAATTATTCATTATTATTCATAAAAAATAAATTAATTTAGTGTGAGAATCCACCTCACATTTAGTTTCCTAATATCAAGGAGAAGTCAAGAATCTCATGGATGGTTGAGAGATTTTCTCAAACCAAGATCCTAATTTGGTGGATCTTGAGAGATATTTCCTCCTTAAAATCCTTAAGAGATATTTTCTCACTAAAATTCTTGAGAGATATTTTCTCCCTAAAAATATTGGAGATCCCAATTTAGTGGATCTAGTGAGTGATATTATCCATGGTGGTTAATTTAGTGGATCTAGTGAGTGATATTATCCATGGTGGTTAAGCCTCCAAATCCTATATAATGAGGGATTTCCATGGTGAAGGAGGGAAGATTTTAAGTGTCAAGCCTTTGATCTTGGGGAAAGATTAGAGGTGTCAAACCTTTGATTTTGGAGGAAACATCAACATTTTGATGTCATGATTCATGCAAGGGTTGGAAGAGGAGAGATTGGATAAGTGATTACATATTCAATCATGCTTTGTAAGTTCCTTCTTTGTATTTCCAATTAATGTTAACTTGGCCTATTCCCTTCAAGTTCACGTGTTCTACATTTTCTTGCCTATTGCAGTTTTAGTATTCATAGATAGATATGCTTTGTTTAATCATCTAGAGTAGGAGGAAGAGTTCCTTTGATAGTATTTTCAGGACTTTAGTTGCATTGAGCAGCTTGGAGATCGAGCTCAAGGATTGGAGAAACAAGGATGGACATCGCAACAAGTTATGCCACATTATTCTTCTCTCTTGCTTGATTGATTGAGTTAGATCTACAGGGATGTTAGCAACAATTTTTTTACTTTTTTCTTTGGACCAAAAATAGGGTTATTTGTTCAAAGGGGAGCTTATCCTATCTACAGGGTAAGATTTCTCACAACAATTTATTGTTTAGGGTTTACTGGTTGCGACATGGTACACAGATGAAGTTTTCTAATCTAAATAATGGAATGCAAATAATCTAAGATGAATGTGTCTGGACAAAACTAAGGTAACCAAAATGAAAACATAGAACCATACATGCCCCCCTCAATGGCTCGGTAAATAGTTCACAGATATTAGAGATGGAAATATGAATAAATAATTACAAACACAGAATATGCTAGCATTTAAACAATCATTTATAGTTATATGCCCATGAATTTAGACAAATATATCTTGAAGAACATAAATAAGAATGAAACAAACATACATGAGAATAGTCTACAATACGAAGTACATTCTTACACAACCCAAGTGATGAGAAAAATGCAAAGGAATAGTCCATAATATGTCCAACACGAGAATGAGAGTTCTTCAAAAAATAACTTGGCCAAACAAGCTTCTGATCATTAAAAGTTTCAATAATAGTACATTAAAACTCCAAGATCCAAAAGCACCTTACTTGGATACGATCTTCGTATTTATTTAAGTTCAACTTGACTCTTGGCCTTCTGCCTTCCCCCCATGAAATTTCATTTACAAAATTTTGTCCTTATCCTCTTCTTAATGATGAGAGAATAAGGATACCAAAAATGTTTCTAATTTAATGTATTATATACATTTACATTTCAAATTTGTCTTTTAGTGCTAGTGGGCCATCATAGATTTTAGCCATATTGCACATCACCCAACATGATAATTGTTCTAGACATTGGGAAACTCTTCTTTCTCCGATTTTGATTTTCGATCATCATGGGATTTAGACTTCCTCTTCATCCATTTGAGTTTGATTTCATTTTGTTGCTCCTTTGTTGTTGCGACAACTATTGTTGTTGTTTCTCTATCATCCTTGATTGTAGATCACATTTGCAAGGTTATTGTTGGATACTGGTAGATTTCCTTGATGTGTAGTAGTTGTGTCTTTTATGGTTTGATTCCCTTGCATGCTTCCTATTCGGTTTTTTTAGTATGATATTCTTTTATCATTGGTACCTGGCATCATTCGACATGCAATAGATGAGTGACCATAGAATAACATTGAAATAAAATTACAAAACCATGCATTTGAAATTTAAATAATTGAAACAATAGCTAAGTGATAGTTCATATATGCTTCCCTGAGTTTAGTTCTTGGTTCCTCTGCACTTGGTTGAAGTACTATGTTCTCCGAGGCTTTTGCCAATGTGCCAGATATTAATCCTAAAAAGATGTGAACAATTGGTGAGGAATATCTTAAATCATATAAATTTGAAGTTATGTATCTCGGAAATACCTTTCCAATAGTATAAGGAACATGTGAAACAAGCATCAAAGTCAAACTTTACGACCAAAATATGAAAGGTAATTTTGCAGGGTCCTACTCCTGTGTCGGAAAGATAAGCACAAACTCCCCTATGTGTCAGAAATAAAATCACAAACTCATATATCAATAAGATGAGAATGAAATATCCTATGTATCGACAAGAAGAGCACAAACTCCCATATGTGTTGGCAAGAAAAGCATAAACTCTTGTATCAACAATATAAGCACGAAATCCCCTATGTATCAGCAAGATGAGCACAAACTCCCCTATGTGTTGGAAAGAAAATATTGAAATCATGTATCGGAAAAATGGGCACAAACTCTCCTATGTATAGGAAATATGATCACAAACTCCCCTATGTGTCGGAAATAAAATAAAGAACTCTTGTATCAACAATATAAGCATGAACTCCCCTATGTGTTGGCAATAAAAGCATGAACTCATGTATTGGAAAGGTGATCACAAACTCCCCTATGTATTGGAAATATGAGCACGAACTCTCCTATGTATTGAAAATATGAGCATGAACTCCCCTATGTGTCGGCAAGAAAAGAAAAAACTTGTGTATTGGCAAGATGAGAACAAACTCTCCTATGTAGGAAGACAAATCAAAAAATTTCTAAGTGTCTTTTTTAATGGAAATAAACAACAAGAGATTGAATTCAAAAGTCCTTAACTTTCTCATGTGATGTCTAATTGAGGCACCATTTTTTGCAACGTAGAGAAAATGAGGGGGTTCTAGTGAGAAACCTTACAACGTCATTCAATCATTTGAGTATATTCACGTTTAATGAAGGTCACGCTTAATGAGGCTTTCTTGATGGGAAATCCTTGGATATCGTTTTGGATCTTTTGGACCTCAAATTTTTATTTTGTCAATGAAGTTGGAATCATAATCCCATAAAACAAAAATCTAGCCTATTTTAGGAGTGAAAATTCCAACTTGACTAGTACCCAAATTTGTGAGCAAAGACGTTTTTTAATTAAATTTAAGACCTCGTTCTCGCTACTACTTTTCCCAAATTCAATTCCTTCAATTCCTATGGCATATGTGTTATATAGGCTCTTAATACATCCATTATAACTAACGTCATATGTCAGTGGTTGAGAAATATTATCTCGCAAAAATAGCCAACTAGCATTTGAAACACTTGCCACTGAGTATGCAACAAGAGTACTAATTCTTCTTTGAGATTCAATTCAGAGCCAACATGTGCCGTGTATATGTTGTAATTAACCTATCTAACAATAAACAACATGTTCATGATCAATGTTAGTCATAAAATCAAGAAGGCGCAAAACACACACGCTTTCATGGTATGTGTAATGAAAGTTGTTGGAAACACACACAGACTCAATCATGACTGCAACATGAAGTATATTAGGTAAGTTAGTCAATCATTCATCAATTATCCTATCAAGCATGGAGAGATCAACCACTTGAAACCACTAGAATATGATGAATGGGCATAGCGAGAACGATTTGAGCTTGAGGAACTTGGGAGAGGATTTGAGATGAAAGTGTCTTTCTGACACGATCTATGTCGAAGACAAAAATAAGATCAATATTTATACACTCAGTTTCAATGAGGGATCAACATATTTCTACTAGCAAACTAATGACTGAAAAAGGAAACTCGTCGAAAAGAAGTGCATTGGGGAGAGAGAGATGAACCTCATCAATACACTATGTATCGGAGAGAAATAAAGGAACCTTTATGATACCTAATGTATCGAAAAATATGGGGGGATCTACACCGATGTATATCGATGGTAGGAAGTGGATGAAGCACTAGTGTATCAATGTTCAAGGATTGATGGCTTTCAGTGTATCAGTGCCCATAAAATGATCGATGGTGATACACTAGAAAGTGGAAAAATAAAATGTCTAATTGTTGGCCCTTCCTGCATATCAGTGGCAGAGAGAGGATGGTCACCGATGTGTCAGGGAATAAATCACTAAGTCACAAATATTGGTTATATCGGTGAGGAAAATATTAACTCGTTGATATAGCCAGAACCAATGGGTTAGAAGTTATAAAAAACTGCAAGTTCGAGAAAGTGTATCAGTGAAGAAAAACCCAAACATCGATATGGGTTGTATCAGCAAAGTAAGAAGGATGCTCGCCAATACGTTGTGTATTAGTGAAGGAAACTCACCAATATACAATGTATTATCAGGCCAGAGTCTTCTTTAAAATCACTGAAATGGAAAAGTATGGAGAGTGAGAAGAGAGACTTGGTGTTTTTCGTTTGCATGAGAGAGTTTGAGAGGATTTCCAATAGAAACATTTAGTAGAGGGGAGCAATTTATTCTCTTAGATAAAGTGTAAAAGAAGAAATTAGGGAGGGTGTTACGTTGGCACAACAAATGGTGACACTCTAAGTGAAGCCAAAATCTCTACTAGTATTCCATAACTTATGAGAAAAAAATGTAGAGGGTCATATAATTACTTTTAAGATCAGAAATTATAGAATCAATGTGTAGTAGTTACCTGAAAGATTCCATTGTGGTGGGCTCACCGACGATGCTTGCATGTTGGCTAGTAGAACTCATCTGTTGTAATAAGAGGATGAATGATGGTGAGATTTATTTCCTTAAAATGCATCAATGATTCAAGTCGGTATCTCCATCATGGGGCTGATATAAGTTCGAGATATAAAATATTTTCACCAGGTATGTATGTATGTATGTATGTATGTATGTATGTATGTATGTATGTATTAGGTGTTGCTCCACTATCCACAAGCATCCATATCGCCAATGGAGTCACCACGGCATCATAGACCTTGCTTCCCTTCCAACGAGCATTCATAGCCTCGGTGGTGATATTTACATGTCCCCTAGTATGTTCAATGTTTCTTTCCCATTCCTTCCCGATTTATTTAGTGCATGCTTAGCATCTGGTGGATGGGTAAAGAAGTGGCCTTCTTTTATCCTGATAGGATATGATTGCAATCTATTGATATTTAGTTCGTATATTTGTTGCCCCTGGCTAAATAAGGTTGTCTCTTTTGATTTTCATTCTTTAGACTTTGACACTTCACCTTTCACGTGAGAAACTACTTAGTATGTGGATGGTTCCCCCATTACATAGGATCTACTCACCATCCAACATGTAAGAATGATAATTGATTAATGATGCAGGAGCATTGCCAACTCATTAAGGAGCATCGCCCAAGACAAGCGAGCCCGCATAGAAGACAACGAACAGTTGGACGAGTCCAGCCGAAACTTTTTGAAATATCATTTAAGATGATGCACCAATGTATAAATGCACCATTTATGGAAAGTTCTTTTGTATGATGTAGCAGAACTCGAGCCATACGCTCTTGTCTGAAATAGATAAGAGGCATTTAATCTAGTTAATGCAGGTAGATAGGATTTATTTCTAGATTATGTAGAGAACATCCATGTACAGATATTGAGTTAATAGAAGAAAGCTTTGATTCAAATCCATGGTTATGTGTCTATTCTCTGTGTGTTGATGTTATGCTTATGAATGTTTTGTTTCTGGTTATGCATTTTCTTTGTATATGTTGTGTATGTGATTTCAGGTTTCGAAACTGAAGTCTGAAGAAAGAACGGAATGAGTTTCAATTGTTCCTCTATCTGAGCCAGGAGATTCCTGCGACGTGTGCAGTTGAATTCATCCACAAGGAGTGCGTTGATGAAGGCTCAGTAGTTTAACTCTTGTTCTCATCCACACAGGAGTGAAATTGGGTTGTTGAGGTCGTGGAAGGAGTGCGCAGGCCAAGAGAAGTCCCAAAATTGCGATTCTAAGAAAACAGTTGAAGACTGCTGCTGCAGGAAGTGCGCAGAGTCAGAAGTATTCAACACTTGAGAAGTTGTTGAAGGTCGAGTGTGAGGAGTACGCACAAATACTCTGAAAGAGTCAGAGAAGGAAAGCTCAGGAGGTTTATCACCTTTGTGTCACTGTTGAAAAGGAACACAGGAGGTTTGATCAAAGAAGGGTCAAGTAGGGTTTGCAGGCACGGGCTTGGAGAGCGAGTCTTGGGAAGGAACACTTTACCACTTTCAAGAAATCTCCAAGGAGAAAGGAATTTATGGCCAGGATTTGCGGAAGAAACCAACGAAGTCCCGACAATCGTTAGATCTCAGGAGAGTTGCGTTGGGTTTAAGCCTTAGTGTGCAAAGAAGGAGCCAGGGTTCATCGGAGATTCGACTCATCGGAGGATCAGGATTCCAGAGACCAGAGTCTTGTTTGTTGAAATCCCGATTAGCGATTTTCCGACGCGAGTAGAGTCGTTGATCCAAGACAAAGGGAGCCATTGGATCTACACGTGACATCATATATCGGGTAATCGCGAGTTGAAGTCCCAAGCGGGTGCAACAAACATTGTGATATCGTGATCTGCAATATCCCGACAGGATCAGAACCGTTGATCGTGTGGGACGCGTGTCAAGAAATCCCAAAGAACGGGGTTCGAAGAATCCAGGTTCTCGACGACAGGGAACGCTTGCATGTTGGATTTGCGGTATGCGATATCCCGACAGTGACGTGGTAGTGTGGGACCACAGGAGATAGTGGAGTATAGGTGGCATCGTATCGGGGATCGGGAAAAGACAAGTCCCGAGTCCATCGACATCAGGGCTCGCGATCCCGTGAGTTCCGAAATCCTGATAGAAGGATAGAAAGGGGGGAGAAGTCAACGATTGACCCACATCGCGTTTCGAGGAATAGTGAGGCCTAAGGTACCCGAACATAGAATTCGCGAATTCATGAATTCCGATTTTCCCAATCGTGAAGGGAGATCAGTAAGGAGTTGTTGTGGGTGAAGAATTCCCAACAAGGAATTAGGGGAGCATTGACACTCTTCGGGCCGAGGTTAAAGGAAGATCCTAAGGGAGCGATCGCACTCGTGGAGTGCGGTTGGCGTCAATTAATCACTCTGTTAAGTCATGGTCTGATTTTTGTCACAATATTCCAAAAATAGCTTTGATTTATCTTCAAGAGGACCTTCTAGTTCAACTCATGATCTAGGAAAGAGATGTAAGTTGATTCAGGCATGTTTCTAGTGCAAATTTGTTGTCTATATGAGACAACAGAGGTGAGATGTTTGTATGTCATCAAATATAATCAGGAATCGTAAGACAGACATAAGTTTGAGAGTGTTTGCCTCCAAGGGAAAAGATGATAAGGAAATAAAGAGAGGAGTCATATTCAGAATTAGAAGATGAACACAACCCAAAACCTACTACTACTAAAAAATGAAACCTTGGATAAATGATGATCAAAGATATGTAGTCAGGAAAAAAAATTAAACTGAGAAATAAATCATGAATGTCAGTGTTTCCAACAGCTTTAAAAAATTTATGCATCCCAACCAACAAGAGGTTTTGCAGCCTCTTGAAAATACTAATTCCTATTGAAATCCTATGATCATACCATTTCATTTAAATGGGATTCAATGTTAGCTTTGGCTGAGAATTGAATCTCTCATCGTGATTTTTTTTTAAACTATCAACTCATATTTGTAGCTTTGTGCTTCAGGGAGTAAGGACTGGAAAGATATTTCATTTGTTACCCATCAGATGCTTTTCTTCGGCCTTGCAATATATCAAGGTTTTAAAAATATGTGTGCATACTTTGAATCTCTCCAAGTTCTAAAACGTATTCTACAGCATAACGTGCTTATCCCATCACAAATCCAAATTAGACGTATGATATCAACTGGGTATGCATACTTGTATGGACAGACCATTCAAAGAATAATATTTATTTCAACCTAAAAATATAAAGATATTAATAAGATCATGTGTAGAGGTTTGAAAATATAATTCAAAAACAGATCTGTGAATAAAGTTCCCAGCTGACGTGTCCCATGGTCATGTCAAAATTTTCTAAAACCATTTTTTTTCTCGAGCCATGTCTTTCTCTTTAGGTGAGAAAAACCTTCAATGATTGAGATCTTCATACAATTGAAAAATAAATAACATCAATAAAACTAGCAACCATTGATGCAGGTTGCGTCATTAGCCATTTTTAAACATAAATGTTTAACCAATTAGAAACTCTAACCAAAATCAATGTTGAATAAGATAATTCCCTCCCGAAAAACATGTCCACAGAGATATGACAACATAAACCATAACTAAATTATTTATTTGAGTTGGCATGGGACACTAAATCAAACAAATAATTCTTTGAAAAATAAGGAACCATACATGTTGGGAACAATGAAGTTAAATTTGGAACCTTACCATCTTTTTTGTTTCCATTACCTCAATAGAAAGGTGGAGTCGACTTATCTTGAATGTTCGTCTATTGAGTGGAATTTCCCTTTAAGTCAGCAAATGACTCTATCTATGATGACTACTAGTTTTTCCTTGAAGTAGTGAATTTGGGAGCCATTTTGTTGATCAGTTTCTTAGAGGTTACAATTCATTATTCTTGAGTCACAATTCTCTTTCCTGGATAAGAAAATGGCCATTCTACTATATGATTTGTGCTTTGTGTACTTGGTTGAGTTTTGAAAGAGTATTCTTGATTATCCTTCCCAACAAATTGTAGACCAGTTCCTTGAAGAGCTTCATTGAGAGTTTCATGACTTGGATAAGGTGTATATGTTCATTCAACAATTGAAAATTCCAAATGTAAAAGCAACAGAAACATCATGATGCAAAACCCTAGTGAGATCAAGTTAAAGGAAACTAGACCAGTGAACTTTCATGCAGAGAAAACCAAAATAAGACTATATCAAGAGAAAATCAATGAGAACCGTTCATACATTCCAAGTCAAGATATTTCATTTGATTATTCTAAGAGTAGAGCAAAAAAGTATTAATAATCAGACCAATGAGATTAAATCTGAGTCAAAGGGAGCTTCAAAAGACACCTTAAAAATTCAATACACATGAAAACATTATAAGTCAAGATACCAAAGTCATTAAAGGGAGCCTCTTGATCTGAAAAATACTACATAGATCTTCCAAAATATGGCTTTCTGGAGATTGATTCTTTACAATGATAGCATTTTGAGGAAACATTACCCTTATATTGGGAAATGTATGATGATCAAAAGATAAAATTCATTGATTTGAACTCATGGGACTAAGGAGGAGATGTATATATTGTCACCCAAGTTGATAGGCACTGTATTTGTCCTTAAAATTCAAACTTAGGATCTTGTGGTGCAATAGGAAGAATTAAAGTGTTTGTGTGTATGTGATTTGTAACCCTCATTGTTTCCAAGATGATCATAAATATTCAAAGTGAAACTAAAGCTTGGCATTATGTTACTAGAGGTACATGCGAGAGATGAAATACACTATTTATTTTCCCCATAAATGAAAAAATTTCAAGACTGGGAAAGGAGTATATGTTCAGAAAGTCTCAAGCATATCCTTTTCATAGAGCATCAAACACTTCAATGATTATACTCAACATACACCATTATGATAGATTTAGCGTATGGTGATCAAAATCTATTATAGGATTTTAAGTTTCTTCTGGACAAATCGATGATTTACCTTATATATTCTTGAAATTAGCTCCATCATGAAGGTTTTAAGTCTAGAGAAAAGCATACCTGTTGAGAATGTTTGTAACTAGACTTTAGCTCACTATTATCTGTTTTGAGAACCAAGAGGATGGGTCCATGATATCGCAACATTGATCAATTGGTTCAGAAGCTTTTGCGAGAAACATAGCCATCGAAATATTGATCAATGGGTCTTGTCAAACTGTTTCGGATCATGAACACCAAGTCCATGAACAGACGATATGATTCCTTCCCAAGGCCTTAGTAACATTTCCCCATTGAAAACATCAAAGGAACTCTATTCCATTGGGTTGAAATATTTTCAACAAGGATTCCTCCAACCAAGCTTCCATGTTCCCCAAGCTGTAAAGTATCTTACAACATCTACTTTTTCAACATCTTAGGATCGTAAGGTGTCTATTTTTTAACATTAGAGTGAATGTTATTGAAGAAAATGAATATTCTAGTTGAATATATCAAAGAATTTTGCACATGGTTTCCTCATGATGATGAATGAAAACCAATATTTAAGTTAAACAATAAAACAAAAGGCATCAAGTAAAAAGAAGGAAGCTCTCATGAAAAAATAAACTAATACTAAAATAAGTTGTCTTGAGATACAACCTAAACTAATAATAGTTGGTGTATTTTATTCAAGAAACCAATACAAGCCAAAATATACGCTACACAAGAATAAATGGAAGAAAACATCTAAATTATGCAAACGGAAAGGAAATAAAATAACTATGATACTCCTATTCCTACTTTATCCTACATTGGCTGAAAAGGGGCTATGTGAAAGCATAGTTCCAATGTAGCCATTCAAGAAACTCCAAACCTGCAACCACATGTTCATAAAAAGTCAAGAGTAGAAAATGGAGTAGTGAGAGATCAAATATAGGAAGAATTGAATCAAGAAAATCTCTACCTAGCATGTTAAATTTGGAAGCATTGTCGTTCATGGGAAATCTATACATGTAGGATTCCTCCAACCAAGCCTCAATTCCATCATAAAAATTACAATGACCACCATAGGACTATTGGAAGGAATTTGAAAATGAGTGGCA
>CBVK0101063027.1:0-10503 GCA_900067695.1 Picea abies
CGAACCCAAACAGGGATTTTATCCATTTTCTCCCTGGAAGCATCAAAAAGGGGGCTCCAAGGTTTTAGCAAAAGAGGAGAAGAATCTATACTACAAATTTTCCCCAACCCCCATTTTGCATCCTCCGACTGGTTAAATTGGAAGGCAAACCAATTTCTACTTAATTTAATAACTTCCAGAGCATATCCCAGGTCTTCTTTCCAAACCGACTATGTCCAAGAAACTATGGTTTTGAGGGCAAAGATTCTACCACTGGCTCTCCCCACCAGGGTCTGGTTCATCATCTGCACCACATTACTCATTCTGACTCCTTGCCCAAGTAGCAGATTGCCCACTTTCCCTTTAGAGGATGGACCTTTCCTTTTCCTTTTTTGGCATCCTCTGTGGAACCCTTGTCGTCCCACGAATCCTCTGGGGTATACTTTGTGGAAGGAGCCCTTTTGTCTAGTGGGAAACCCCGTTGTTCTTCAACATCCAAATGGGTCGATATAAAACTCTTGGATGAGGGGTGAAACCTATGAGAGTGTAAGAGACCTATCCCCTTGCAACCGAGGTCCAAACTTGTGTTTTCACAAGACTGTGCTCCTACAAATAAGGAACCACTCCTATCGGGTTCAAAGCGCAAAGGTGGAGAGGTACGCTAGAAAACTTCTTCCTCCTGTGTAAGCCAGTCTAAGGCTAGTTCAACAGGTGAGCCGGGAACAGAAAGGATGCTACCAGAGGAGAGAGGATCCGATGCCAGATAATCGAAAAAGGTGCCAAAACAGCCGGTGAAAGAGTTTGCTCCATGCGGGGAAGGAGAGGGAGACAAAAGTTTTCCTGTGAGAGGAGACGGAGGCTTGAGAGACATGAGCTGGCCAAGTGGCGAAAAACCAACTATCGAGAGCCCCAATATTGGGTCAAAATTGCAGGTGGTGGAAAGTGGGGTCGTGAGCTCATTCTCTTTGTCCATGGCTAACTTCAATGATCCACATCCACAAAAAGCCCGGGAGAAAAACGACAGGGGGCACTATCGAGACTGTTACGGTTTAGCAGGAGCAGACTGAGAAAAGGCATCGTTCTTAGTAAAAAAACAAGGGGTAAAAAGAAATACTGGTCATCATCGGTCAAAGTGACCGGAGAAAATTATCCACAATCTTGTGCCTCGGTGCTGGAAAAAACCGCAAACTCCATCTCCTTCTCTCTCGCCTTAAACTTTTGATTAAATTCAACACTACACTCATCCAGATTCCATCTCGTTCTAAATTTTATATAATAATTTAGTATTATTTTCATGAGCTAATACTAGAAGATTTAATTAAACAAATTGATTTTTAAAAATTAATCAAATTTTATTTATAATTGTTTTCATGATTTAGTACACAAGATGTTATCACTATTTGCAAGATTAACATTAATAATTATTATTGCCTAGGTCACGTTAGTTGAAGGTATTTTTTTATCTCTTTGCTACATTTAAAATTAAAATTTTAAATTATTACCATGATATAATAGAGAATTTAATTAAATAAATGTATTTAAATAATTAATCAAATTTGATTTAGAATTGTTTTCACAATTTAATATGCAAGATGTTATGAGTATATAAAATTGGAGGAATAATTGTTTTGTTAGATTTAACTATCATAATTTTAATTTCATCAATATTGATAATAAGTTTAGTAAAAACATTTAACAATAATTTTAATAGATATTATTTAATCAAATCGTGTAATCATTGATTGAATCATTTACTCAAGTTTGTACATATGTTTAATCAACATATTGTATCTTTCTGGACAATAAACAATTCACCTTGAAAATTAATTAAACATTATATGACATCTCAAATATAAATGAGTGATACATATCAAATTTAATTTTAAAAAGAGAAATTATTATTGATGTTAATCATTAACATACACGTGATACATTTTACAAATCAAACAACATCAACATGATATAAAAATGCATATTATACATGAATGATAATATAGAAATCAATATATATGTCAAATATACACCTCAAGTCATGTCAAATATACACCTCAAGTCAAACATAAATGTCAAATATACATCATAGTGATCAATATACGTGTAAACCACTACTAGCTAATTGTTGTGAATCCAAGGATGGATAAGTGTATGGTGTAGTTAGTTGTGCAAATGGATTGGTGGATGGTGTAGTTCTCTAACACTAGTGGATCCAAGGATGGATTGGTGGATGGTGTAGTTGTTACACAAGTGGACTCCTAGGTGGATCAGTGAATAGTGCAACTGACTATACATGTGAAGGAGATGGTGGAGGGGGAGGACATGGTGTTAGTGGTGGAGGAGGAGGATATGGTGGTGGTGGAGGAGGAGGGGGGGAGGAGTCTCATCAACTAAAGATGAAGCAGATGAAGAATATGGAAGAGCACATCTAACAACTTATTGCATTTCCTTAGTGACTAATATGGGGATACCAACAACAATGTTATATCATGGGGAGGGCTCCTATAGACCTCCATAAGATTAGGATCTTGTGCGATGACTCTAGTTCATATTGGCACTACTCCATAGTGTACACGACTGATTTGTGACCCGATAACGAACTCTACGATCCAATCTTTGTGGCAGCCAACTATACACCCTTGAGGTAGCTCATTTGCCTCTTCCTCTTTGTGGCAGCCAACTATACACCCTTGAGGTAGCTCATTTGCCTCTTCCATCTCTACATGAAGCTAATTTATGTGCCAATATCTGCAAATTAGTAGAAAACAATAATTAGATAATTTAAATAGAAACTTATAATTAATTACATGTGCATTAAATAAGACAAAAATATATGCAACTAAAATAACCAAAAGACAATGATAATATTACCTCTCAGATCCAGTGGCTCGATCACAATACATTGGATGTTAGGACATGCTCACCATTGCATCCCTATATATGGAATAAGATCAAGGACATGATCGTCCTCATTGAGTGACAAAGCCAAAACATCTGCACTCGTTGGTCTACATAGGTACACCGGTTAACCCCTCTTGGACAACATATGCCCCCACATGCACATGTGCACATTAATCATTATCCTAGGAAGTTGGCAGTTGAATGTTGGTCTCATTTTCAGAAACCTATAAAAAAATAAACAACTCTAAAGAAAAGGGGAGATGAAGTTTCCCCTCCAATGCGCTACAATAATTATTCAAAGCAATACAAAACTATTGGAAAAAAATAGTAGATCACTTCATCATCCTAGACCTTTGATGTAGACTATCTACATAGTACAACATAGAGAAATTAATGCACTACCCATCAGTTGTATGGTGTGCTAGCATGGTGTTGAAAAGGCTCAAGCACTTAACTTCACGTGGTTGTAAAGCATGTAATATCAACTAGGCCCAAGTAAACTAGAACTCACTAGGTTGAACAATGTCTGCATTGACATATCTTTGCACATATGCTATCTAATTTTATCCTACAATAACATGCGATTGATAGGGGAAATGGGGAAAATCTTCAAGCATCCATATCTTTTTCATGTTCATCAACTACATGAATGTATTCCCTTTCAAAAGCATCACATAACCTTTGGTTGGCAATGTGTGTATTGTGTGTGATCTCATCTCCATCATTCATTTTCACATTGTCTACCTCCCTCCGCCCCTGGATATCCTAGTGATGAAATAAATATCTTCCTCCATGGGTTGGTACCACATACTAGGACCAACCATAAAAGCTTGCTTGCCATGATTATAACAAAGAATAAACTCTATTGATTACTTAGTGTCCCCCCTAAGGGAGTTAGCCTCCTCATAAATCTTGAAAAGGCCAACATCCAACAAAAGATAATGAGTTTGAGGTGTAACCATGTGAGGAATCAAATCCCTCTCCCTCTCACTGACCTCCTATACATGCTTATAGTTATATGGGTCTACCAATGGTTGGTGTGTCTGTCCTTGATTCACATACAAATCTCATCACACAATATATCCCTAAAATAAACAATCTATACTAAATTACTACTTGTGATATTCATTCAACTTATACCTTAATTTTTTTTCATAAAAAACTATAAAATTTGGTGGTGCACCTAGTTTCACTCCATGCACTGTAACTTATGCATTATAGCTTTTAAAAGCATTGTAAATGATGGTGTACTAAGTTTAACATATCACCCCCTAAATAATGATATTTTTGAAAAGTTTATGCGACACCATGATGCATCTATACATCCATAAGTGTATCGGATAGTGCGGGATTTTTTTGTAAATATTGACAATGTATTTAATATATTTTGGCACACCATAACACGACGAAGATTAAAAAGCATGACCATTATGCTTTTACAAGAGCACTGCAATGGTGTGTCCATACATATATTAGCGCATTCAAGAGAGCGAGGAATATCTACAAAAATAACTATAAATATATTTAGTGTGCCTCACATGTATGGGTACATTGTTAGATGGCATGGAATGAAAGGCACTACCAAGGTGCTTTTAGAGGAGCACTATGATGGTGCAACAGTTCATACAAACATGCACTAGAAAGAATGGCAATTTTGACCAATTTAACTATAAATATTTTTAGTGTGATTAACATGTATAAACACACCACAGAATGGTGTAGAATAAAAAGCACCACACTGGTGCTTTGACAGAAGCACCACAACAATGTGAAAGTACATCAAAAAGTACACCAAGAAGCATGGGAAATTTCCACAAACATTATTATTAATATCTTTGATGCACTAAATATGTTAAGGCACACTATAAGACAATGCATAATGCAAAGCACCACCACATTGCTTTTATAGAGCACCTTGACGGTGTGACAATGCATACAAACATGAGTGTAGTCACACCATACTATGGTGTTGAACAAAAAGCACCACCATGGTGCTTTCACGTGAGCACCACAACATTGAGACAATACATCCAAAACCACATTGGAGAATGTGGGAAATTTCCACGAACATTATTATAAATCTCTTATGTGTGATAAAGAATCAAAGGATCATCGTGAATAGTGCAACTTGTAAAATCATTGATCAACGGTGCAAACCAAACGTTGGGAATACACTAGAAAAAAAAATTCAAAAAATTTAAAACAATCCATATACATACGCATCGATGCATTTGTGCCACAACTTTTCATGTGCCATGAATGCTCAGAGAAATGATCATAAAGTTTCCCCCTTACATTGTTCAATTCATAGAAGAATGTTCCAAATACCAAGGCTTTATGTTGAAAGCTAATGATTATATTTTCAAGGACTGGCTATGGATATATGATAAATTGAAAAAACATGTAGGTATGTGGTGCAACAGATGGATCTCTCAAGTTTAAAGATAATTTCTCATTAAAATTGTTCTTGAAGCTATCTTGATGCATTGTCTATCTCTTTCTTATATCCCCAAATCGATGTTAAAAAAGATAAATAAGTTATGCTTGCACTACCTATGACCTAGGAAGGAAGAATAAATAAACATTCCCCTTTTCAAATGGGAACATGTCTCCTGGACAAAGTCAAAAGGGGGTTGGCATTTGAAAGACTTATTAACTTTCTCTCAAGCCCTAGTTGCAAAACAGATATGAACAATAATAAAAAACATGGCTTGTGGTAACAAGTCATGTAACAAAAATACATCTACCCAAAAACACTCTTGGAATGAATCAAATCTACCCCAAAACATCACATTGGTGTCTCGATGTTCTGGAAGGTTTCTATATTGAGTTTTCAAGTCATTGGGTACTTCTTAGCATGGGACCTTGGGGATGATCGAAAGGTTATTATCGCAAAGGAAGTTGTGATCGACATTCCTCCAGAAGCACAACCCCTAGAGGATTTGGTGAATATGCTTAATGCAGTGAATATAATATATATGTCAAATGTTTACATACATGCACATATCACACATTGTCAATAGGGTGGAAATCCATAGAAGCCCTGGGGTTGGAAGGAAAACATGCAATTTCTTGGAATGGTTATAGGTAAGCATTTGATATCATGTGAAACATGTCTCACCAAGGAAGAACAAAATCTCCTGTAGGTTAAAAACATAGAGGTTGGATCATACAAAACCAAGTTGGGCTATAGGGATTTACCAATCCAAAGGGGAGAGGAGAAGAAACCTTGGTGGTGGAGTGGTATCTGGAAGCTAAGGGCCTCACTAAGAGAAAAAATATTCATTTGGATGGCACTACATAACCATATACTTACATGGGACAACATTATTTAAAGAGGCAAGGATGGCTCGGACTACTACTTCCTTTGCAAGGAGCACAATGAAACTATACATCATATACTAGTGGTGTGCCATTTTACAAAGGATGTTTGGAGTGTAACCCAAGCTCTAAGGAAGTGCCCAGAATGGGAAGAGGCTTTGTATTCATGGTTTGAAGCATGAGAAACTCCACATGATCTCTCTTCTACTACATATAATGTGGGGTTTGTGGATCACTAGAAACACTACTATTTTCAATAATAAAGTTCCCTCTACAATTAAGGTCCTCTATGGAATAAAGTACTCATTGATGACAAGGAAGACAATTGTATCTCCTATCTCATATACATGAGCCCATTTCATAACTATTTACCATCATACCGCACATTGTTTCTACAATGGTGACTAACAATTGTGTAGAGTTCACAAGTTTGATCATAGTGTTGATACTTGCCCACGAGGAAGGTGTAAAAGAGTTATAGACCTTCACATACTTGAAATTGGACTGGATGAGAAATTAATCATGATGCCTCCATACTACCCTCTCAAGGATCATTCCATAGGCACAATCCTTCCAACGACACTATTATTTTGTATCCATTTCCCATATAAAAAGAACAAAATGTAATGGCTGACACTTAGGCAAAAAAGACATGAGACATATAGGAAGGAAAATTGTTTATAATATTCATAGATGAACAAGGTCACAACTCTGGGAGGGAGTTTCACATCACATAATGATTTTCCTTTTTAATAATCTATCCTATTGTTTTAATTTTTTGATAGATTATGTATGCTATCACCCTATGACAATAACTATAAGAACTAATAGTTTGAGACAAAAACATCTCCCACTCATGGTCTTTTCAAAAATGTTGTATGGTTTTTCCTTTTTTCGAAAAAACAATGATGCTAAGAAATAACAGACATGTAAAGATATACCAAGCCCTATAGCTTAACTTTTTAAGGAGGTTCCACCAAAACCTCTCCTAGGTAGTGTTTTCCTTGTAGAGTACCATCTCCAAAACATGGAAGGAGTCAACTCCCTCCTCCCAACAAATGGCCAATTTCTCAAGCAGTATTTTTGTTAGTTCACCCACATGACAAACTAACTTATACATACTAGGATTTAACTGGTTTGATGTTTACTTCAATCATTTTCTTTCATGCTTGATTTTCTTAACTAGTTTCTTTTCATTATTGTGTTTGCTTGCCAGTTTGAATTTATATAGTTGTTTGTTTACCGATTTGCGTTTCATTTTCAAATTGTTGTTTCCTAAATCTCATAATTTGTTAGATTAGTTTGTTGGTTTAATGCTTTAGTTTGTTTTCTTAGAATGCAACATCTTTATTTCCTTGTTTTTTCCCCTACATTGTTATGATCATCGTCTTCTTCAAACAAATATGTGAGCAACCATGCTTTCCTTGTTTATATCATGCAATCAACCCACGTGTTGCTTGCTTATATCCCATAGTAACCATGTATTTTGATTGTTTACAACATGTGATCATACATACTTTTACAAAGCACCCACATGTTGCCTTAATGCTCAATGTAGTGACCACATTTTCCTTGTTTATACATGATCAACCTACATCTTGCTTGTTTACATCCTATGGGCACACCTATAGGTAGAAATTTGTATTCCCCTTAAAACTTAGACCTGAAGAGATTCTTGATGGATTGTTATTGATTACGAGGCAAGACAAATTTGAACATGGATCATGGATGTCATAGGATAGTCATAGCTAGTGGATGGACTCCAAGCTTTTCAAATGATTGACCCTTTGACTATTTGTATGCCTCGAATTAATTAATGAGACAAATTACTAAAGAAATCCATTCATGCACACTAAAATGAACTAATAACGTAAAAGGTGAACATCATAAGTCTGGGGTTGAGAATCTAAGGGGGATACGGTAAATATTTAGTAATACTATTGTAAAAAAATGGTAGATTGCATGATCATCCCAGGCCTTCAAAATATACTTTCTACATAATACAACGTAGGAAAACTAATGCATTTCTCATTGGTGGTATGGTGTGCTAGCATGGCAATGAAAAGGCTCAAGAACTTAACCTTGTGTGGTCGTAAACCATGTAATATCAACTGGCCCCTGGTAACCTAGACCTCACTAGGTTGAACAATGTCTCCATTGACATATCTTTGCACATATGTTATCTGATTATGTCTTGCAATACTAGGTGAGAGATAGAGGAAATGGGGAAAATCCCCAGGCATACATATCTTTTTCGTGCTCATAAACTACATGAATGTATTCCCTCTCAAAATCATTATGTAACATTTGGTTGGAAATGTGTGTATTATATACGAACTCATCTCCATTATTCATGTTCACATTTTCTACCTCCCCCCTTCTGGATAGCTTGGTTATGAAAAAAATATCGTCCTCCATGTGTTGGTACCACATATTAGGACCAACTCTAGAAACTTACTTGCCACGATTCCAACAAAGAATCAACTCTATCAATAACTTAATGTCCCCCCTAAGGGAGTTAGACTCCTCATAAAACTTGAGGAGGGCAACATCCAACAAAAGCTAGTGAGTTTGAAGTATAATTAGATGAGGAATCAAATCCCTTTCCCTGTCCCTAGCCTCCCATACATGATCGAAATTATATGAGTTAACCTGCAGTTGGTGTGAATGTCCATGATTCACATATAAATCTCATCACAAAATACATCCATGCACCAAACAATCTATAATAAATTATTGCTTGTAATATTCATTCAATTTAGAACTTAATTGTTTTTGCATAAAAGAGATGTAAAATTTTGTGGTGCACCTAGTTTCACTCCATGCATCGTAACCTATGCATTATAGCTTTTAAGATCACTTGAAATAATGGTGTATTAAGTTTAACATAGCACAACATAAACAATGCTCTTTTCAAAAAGTTCAATAACCACCAAGGTGTGTCTATACATCCATAAGCATATCGGATAGGGCAGGAAATTTTTATAATTGTTTTATAAATATTGACAATGTGTTTGATATATTTTGGCACACCAACTAAAAAGCACTGCCATGGTGCTTTTACAAGAGCACTGCCACGGTGCATCCATACATATATTAGCACACTCAAAAGCGTGAAAAATCTCTACAACAATAATTATAAATATATTTGGTGCACTTTACATGTATTGGTGGATTGTAAGACAGTGTGGAATGAAAATCACTATCACAATGCTTTTAAAGGAGCACTCCAATGGTGCAACAATATATACAAACGTGTGAATGAAAGCACATGAAATTTTGACAAATTTAACTATAAATATTTTTGGTGTGCTTAATATGTATAGGCACAACGTAGAATGGTGTGAAATAAAAATCACTACCATGGTGCTTTGATACACTGGCGGTTGAGGCAACTCCATGAGTAATGGCGAGGAATATGAGCCAAGAGAGGATGGCTTTCAAACTTGCAAATGGGCGGGAATCACCTTAGCCCAACAATGGAGATCTAACAACTAATGCAGAAATGTACAGAACCTGTAATCCTCCTATTGGCCTTTTAACTGTATTTGTCGGCCCTGTAACTGAACCTGAATGATCTCTGATGAAAGTTAGGAGTTGTCGGCCCTGTAACTGAACCTGAATGATCTCTGATGAAAGTTAGGAGGAAAATATGTTATTACTTCCGAAGAGGTGTTACATTAGCTCTGATAGAAGTCAGGCAACGTACCTATTTTCACTGGTTGGTGTCTTTTTTTCTGGAACATGCTTTCCTTCCTATGAACCTCTTCTGCCTTCGTCAACTCTAGTTCTCTAGTTTTTGTCTTAATCATTTTGTCTTACTCCTTTCAGTAACTGAACTAAGTCTAGGGAGGGATACTAGAGTCACCCATTTAGCTCTTTGGTTTCCCCATCTTGGGACCAGTATATTGTTTATACTTATTTGTTTACTGTTGAACATTGACTTCGTTTTCTCCACCTGACCCTCTGTCAATATCTGACTTGGGTTTCATTATTTTTTCCTTTGGAACTGCTAATTTGCACTATCGATTCGGAAGGGAAGGTGGACCCTCACCAAGATTTCACTTCTCATAGGAACGCCTTAAAAGGAATAGAAAGGCATGAGGAAAGACTTGTCCTACAAGCAGACTCTGTTGAAGTTCTTTCTTCATTCCATCCTCGTCGGAGTAGTAAGGTTCCTCTTATCACTGGACTTCATTGTCCTACACTGCCTTCTCCTCTCATTTCTTCTTCATTTCATTCTTGTCCTCTTCCACATACTACCGGTGAAGGAGTCCTGACTGCTTCTAGTCACCAGCATCCTCCTCT
>CBVK0101063031.1:0-10861 GCA_900067695.1 Picea abies
AGGCCTTTTCTTATTAACAAATCTATTTCAAATATTTGGGCGAGCCTCATTCGCATGCTTCCCTCCATTAATCACTGGCTCGTATGGTGCCCCAGAACAAGTCAACAAATTAAGATCAGTAGAGACAGGGTTCTAGGACTTGGGAACGCCTCATTTCTCTCTGAATAACTCATAGAACGTCTCCAACATAAACAAATCACTTCACTCGCACAAGCTGCACTTTCGAGGAACCCATACACCTTTGCTGAGGTTTTGCAGAGTGGCACGGAGCTGGAATATGTTTGGTGATCTTTACATTCAATGGGAAACATACACCAAGGCATTATGTGAGGCAAGGATTACCCTCTAGGAAGAATCCAAAGACAGTTTACTATGGATAGGTGGTGACGCATCTGGAAGGATGACAGTCAAAAACTTCTACAACGCCATCTATACTACTTACGATTTACCGATTTGGAGCGGTTGGAAGGTTCAAGTTTGGAAATGGAGACTGCAATTAAAAATCATCCTCTTCTTCTGGCTGGCAACCAAAAACAAAATCCTTTAGTGGGATGTCCTGCAGAGAAAAGGTTGGATGGGACCAGGTATGTGCATACTTTGCAGAGATTCCGAGGAAGACATAAATCATTTATGTATACATTTCATTTTTACCAAGAATTTATGGGCGCTCTGCTCTTTTTTTTCTCAAATTTACCTGCTCCTGGTGCGACATGAACCTCAAGGATTGCATGGAATCATGGCTTGTGTGCAAGGCTGCTTCCAAAAAACTTCCTATCCTTCTGAGTTGGTACACCTGGATTGAACGCAACAAGTCTGTTTTTGAAGAAAAGACCCCCTCCGCTTGGACTGTGGCATACAGGACCATAGGTGCTCTTTCAATTTCACCCACAGTTAATAAACCCCAGATTTTAAGATTGAGTTCAGTTAATCACTTGCTTGGATACTCATTGGCCTATTTTGATGAAGCATCTATAGCAGGGGGTTTTGGTTGTGGGGTAGGGGGAACAGTTAAATTGATGGAAGGCTCAGTTGTCAGATAGTTTTTTAACTGTGGTGAAGGAACAAATACCCAAGTTGAATTGGTGGGAGTGTGGGCATATTTATCCATTGCTAAGATACTGAAAATTCAAAATGTTCAGGTTTTAGGTGATTCTAAAATTGTTGTTGAGTGGTTGAAATATAAGGGTAGTCTTCAAGCTACCAATATTGAAGGGTGGAAGCGGAGAATTCGAGGGCTGGCGTCATCTTTTCGAGGCTTTATCTTCCAACACATTTTCAGAGAATCCAATGCAGAAGCAGATTTATTATCTAAGCAGGCGCTTACAACTTCTAGAGGAAGACTTTCCTACTACTATTGGGACGGAGCGATGATGACAGGACCCACTCATCATGTTCAAATTTTTTAATGTTTCGTCCTCACTTATAATTTTCATGTTAAATTTTTCAGAAAGGTTTTTGGGATCAACTTCTTTCCTACTAGCTCCAACAACATTTTTCTTTGTTATCGAACTTCTTTTCCTTGTCTCATTGGGTAGTACTGCGGAATCTCTATCGGTCGTTTGAGCTGGATTTTGTTATTCTCGTTTGAACCAGTAACTATATTGACCTGTGGTCCTAGGGATGTAAAATTATATTTATAATATAATGGGGTAATTTTCTTCTAGAAAAAAAGGAGCACCACACTAGTGTGAAAGTGCATCCAAAAGTGCATCCAGTAGCATGGGAAGTATTCACAAACATTGTTGTAAATATTTTTGATGCGCTAAAGATCTGCAGGTGCATCATAAAACGATGCAGAATGAAAAGCATCGCTACGATGCTTTTATAGGAGAACCTCACCAGTGCAATGGTATATATAAACATGCACTATATATATATAATGTGTGTGTGCATGTGTGTACGCGCCCACACATATCGTAGTATGGTGAAGAATAAAAATCATCACCATAGTGCTTTCATAGGAGCACCACAATAGTGCAAAGATACATCTAAAACAACATTGGAGAATGTAGGAAATTTCCATGAACATTATTATAAATCTGTTTGCTGCATTAAAGAAATAAAGTAGCATCGTGAATGATGCAGCTTGTAAAAGCACAAATCATTGTTGGATTGATGTAGGAATGTTTAAAATGCATGGGCTTTATGTTGAAATATAATGATTTTCGTTTCAAGGATTGGTTGTGAAGATATGATAAATTGAAAAAACACATAGGTTTGTGGTGCAACTGATGGATCTCTCAAGCTAGAAGACATGTTCTCATTAAAAGTGCTCTTGAAGCTATCTTGATGTATTGGCTATCTCTTGCTTATATCCCCAATTTGGTGTTAAAAAAGAAAAATAAGTTATGTTTACACTACTTGTCATCTAGGAAGGAAAAATAAAGCAACATTCCCCTTATCAAATGGGAACATATCTCTTAGCCAAAGTTAGAAGGTGGTTGGGGTTTGAAAGACCTATTGACTCTCTCTCAAGCCCTAGCTACAAAAGGGATATGGATACTTATAAAAAAGTGTGGCTTGTGGCAACAAATCATGTACCAAAAATAAATCTACTCAGAAACCCTCTTGGAATGGATCAGATCTACCCCAAAACATCATACTAGTGGCTCGATGTTCTAGAAGGATACTATACAGAATTTTCAAGTCACCAAGGACTTCGTAGCATGCGACCCTAGGGATGATTGGAAGATTCTTATATGCAAGGATGATGTGGTCATAATTCCTCTAGAAGCGCAACCCCCGAAGGATTTGGTAAACAAGCTTAACGCAATGAATATAACATATATGTCATATGTTTGCATACATCCACATATCACACATTGGACCATAGGGTGGAAATCTGCATAATCCCTAGGATAGGAAGAACAACATGCAATTTCTTGGAACGGTTATAGGAAAGTGTTGATCTCTAATGCAACATGTCTCACCAAGGAAGAAGACAAGCTCACATGGGCTCAAAACATAGAGGGTGTATCATACAAAGTCAAAGCTAGGCTATAGAGCTTTAGCAATGCAGGTAGGAGAGGAGAACAAACCTTGGTGGTGGAGTGGTGTTTCGAAGCTTTAGGCCTCACTGGAAGAAAAATTGTTCATTTGGATGGCTCTACATAGTTGTATAATTACATGGAACAACATTCTTTAAAGAGGGAAGGAGGGCTCAAGCTATTGTTTCCTCCGTAAGGAACATGGTGAGGGTATATATCATATAATGGTGGTGTGTCATTTTACAAAGGATGAGTGGAGTGCAGCCAAAGCTCTCGAAAGGTGCCAAAAATGAGAGGGGGGCACATTGGAGGAGGCCTAGAATTCATAATTTGGAGCATGAGGAACTCCACAAGACATTATTTATCTTCCACTACGTATAATGTGACGCTTGTGGATCACTAGAAATGTTACTATTTTGGAGAATAAATTTCCCTCCACAATTGAGGTCCTCTATGGAGTAAAGTACTTACTAATGAAAATGAATTCAATCATATCTCCTATACCATAGAGAGGGTCCCATTTGATAACTATCGACCATCAAACCCCACATTGTTTTTGCGATGGCAACCAATAATTATGCAAAGTCATAATTTTGATCACAATGTTGATACCTGATCTTCATGAATTCAAAATTGGTATGATTGGATCATAAATTCTTCACGATGCCTCCATATTACCCTCTCAAGGATGGTGGCACGGGCATAATCGTTGCAACAACACTATCATTTAGTATCCATTTCTCATATATATAGAGAACAAAATGTAACAATTAACACTCAAGCAAAGCAGGCATGAGGGATAGAGGAAATCAAATTGTTTCTAATATTCACAAATGAATAAGGTCACATCTTTGGAAGGGAGATTCACACCACATAATAATTCTCCCTTTTAATGTTCTATCATGATGTTTTAGTTTTTTGACAAAGTATGTATGTTGTCACCCTATGACAACGACTATAAGAACCACTAGGTTAAGACAAAAATGTCTCCCACTCATGGTCTTTTGAAATATGTTGTATGTTTTTCCTTTTGTTTGAAAAAACAATGATGTTGAGAAATAACAAACATGTAAAGATATATCTATTATAGCACAACTTCCCACCCCAAATTGCATTTGTGAAATGGCCTAGTCCATTCCCCAGCCTGCAAACCTTAATCCCACTATCCTTAATCAAAACCATCTTAAAAAACATTATATTTATTGATGTACGATATTCATCAATGTAAAACTAGTGTACATACACTATTTGCTAGTGTGCAAATCACGTACACCCCCAATTTTGTGAAAAATAAAAATATCTCATACCTTTGGGCGGGGTTTACAGGTTTTCCCAGTCCTAAACCTCCAATTGCCCATACACAATAGAATGTAACCATCTCAACCTCTTTATGATGGTATATAAGCACATACGGGGGTGTAGATGAGGGGAGGCAACCTTGGTGCAAGAACATGCTGTCAATTTGCAAGCCTCCTTATTCCTTGAATCTTTGAGTAGTATCCCTTGATCTGGAAATCTACTTTCTAGTATCTCTTCCTCTCTCCTATATGATTGTTGGGTGTGTTCCTCTCCCTTCTGGATCATGTGGGGAAGTATTCTATCGTTGAGTCGATGCTTGAAGAGTTCAATGGAGGAAATCAAGCAGTTGGTTTCCAGGTATCGTCGTTGGCCAGAATCAGGTTATAACTCACCTATTCATGCCAATTAATAAAAGAGTTATATTTCCCTCCAATATATGTGCAACTATGTTTAACTAGTTCTTATATGTTGAATTTTCTTTATATATCTAGATTTATATATTGCATTTTTCTTATATGTTGAATTTTCTTTATATATCTAGATTTATATATTGCATTTGTAATTTAATTTGATAGCTACCTTGTTGCAGTATCTACTCGGTTTCTTTTGCAAGCTAATAGAGACAAAGGCCTGGAGCAAGTCAAAGGTCGAGAGAGGGCATCTTCATCAAACGTTGAGATACAAGGTACGAGATCTTTCTTTCTCTATTTTAAGTAATCATTTCTTCATTGATTTGTATATTGGAGGGTAGGTTCAGTCTTTTAGATACGGTTGTGATATGTTGTGATATGTTGTGACATAGACCCAAGGTCATAGGGCAGAAAATCCTGAAACAGAGTTGCAACCATATTGGGGAGATTTTCTCCTAGTTTGGGTCGATTTAAGGGATCTTTTGATTTCTTGTTTTTCTTGTTTTTCTTGTTTTTTGGGATTGTTGTCGAGCATTTACCACCTTAGAAATCATTTCCACTTTCTAGAAGCTTCCTTGTTATTTGAAATTTCTCTTTTTTGAGTTTTTGTTAAGGTGTACGCACTTTGGCTTTGTATGAATTACATATATATGCGTTTCAATTCAGTTTTAGTCGCATACATACGCTGAATTACATATATATGCGTTTCAATTCAGTTTTAGTCGCATACATACGCTATTCATAGTGTACACAGTTGCGTACACTTCTGAAAAGTTGTTGTTATGGCCATTTTTTGATGTCTAGGGAGTTATGGGTTGGTTGTTCAACATTTCCTGAACCTTCTCTGGTTGGTTTTTGTCTTTGAATGTTATATGAAGTCCCTATAAACTTGAAAATT
The DNA here is from genome assembly GCA_900067695.1 of Picea abies. NCBI lineage: Eukaryota > Viridiplantae > Streptophyta > Pinopsida > Pinales > Pinaceae > Picea > Picea abies. The sequence goes on from CBVK0101063031.1 coordinate 5,595, forward strand.
TGATCAAAAGTTTTTTCTCTTTGATTGGTTAGTCTTTTTATATATAAGGTTTTTAGGTGGGTTGAAAGGTTATTCTTGAGTGGCTAGACTATACGTCCAGTTCATTGTTGTGTTTCAGTGATCTTGGACTGTCTTATTTCTTCCTCTTTGCCTTCTTTCCTTTGTTCATAAAAAGAAAATACAAAATTTCTTCCTCTTTGCCTTCTTTCCTTTGTTCATAAAAAGAAAATACAAAATTGCACTATAGTTGCATTTTATCTCTTTTTAGTAACAAAAAAGAGAAAATATCTTGGTCGCTTGTTGTTTCTTCTCTTATTTCCTTGCCTCTTAATTTTTTTCAAGAAAAGAACTCATTTTATAGCACTTGGGTCTTTTATGCATTTTTCTTGTTTTGAAAAAGTTGTTGATTTCAGTTTTGAGTAGACTTATATATATATATATATATATATATTGTTTGAAAATTTCTTTTATACTCTATTTTTCATTTAGCCTAGGGTGACAGTGTAGTTTGCATTGGCATTCAAAAGAAAAGAGCATTTTAGGCTTGCATTTCAAAGTAATCTTAGATATTCAAAAGAAAAGAGCATTTTAGGCTTGCATTTCAAAGTAATCTTAGATCTTGCATACAAACAAAAATATATCTTTTTTCCATTTTGAAAAGTTCGTAGAAGAAGTGTATTGCACCTTTTCATTCGAAGGACAAGATTATTTAAAGAAGTTTTAAAGAACTTGTTTGTGTGTAACTTTTCTCTTAGGACTTGTGTTTGCATCACCGCTTTTGAATCATTGATTACGGGTGTTTGACGAACCGCTCCGCTGGTCGAGAAGGAAATTTGGTATTTCTCTTAAAAGCATGGAGCCGCCTCCTGGTAGGCATGGGTTTTTATACCACTAGTTCACCAGAGTTAGTTTGTGATACTTTTTCAAACATGAACAATCCCACAAGGGATAGACCTGTGCATAAGAACGTCGTGGACAAAGATCTTGAGGATACCAATGAAGGTAACCCTTCTGACAAGGGTTATTGTGATTTTTGGTTCTTAGGAAATGTTGGTGCCCTCTTGATGGCCACTTTGAACATTCGTGGGTTGAATGTTGGGCTACCAGTTTGGTTGTGAAGCACTCTGAATGTATCGAATGCTCTTGATACTTATAAGATAACTACCTTATGTCATGGGCATCGAATGGATGTTGATCCTTTACCTTTTGCATCCACAAAGTCTACTCATTCTCTTTCTCCTTCTTTTGGTGAAAGTCTAGCTACTAGTAACCAGAAGTCAAAAAGGAAGAAGAAAAGGAAGAAGAAGAAGAAGAAGTCTCCAACCTCTATTAATCATGTTGGAGACGTGTCGTCGGCCTCTGCTTGTCATGCTGGGGGAAAAAGTGCAGTCCCTACAAGTCATATTGACATCAAGTCTCTAGCCTCTACAAGTCATGATGGGGACACAAGTCCAGTCACTCTCAGTCATACTAGCACCAAGCCACCACCCTCTGTCAGTCATGTTGGAGACCAACAACCAACTTATGCAATTCATGCTAGGAGCGTGAAACCAAACTATGTTATTCGTGTTGGATTTATGTCTACAACCTCTATGAGTTATTTTGAAGGCAAGCAACCAGTCACTGCAAGTCATGATGGGGGCAACCCACCAGTCGCTACAATTCATGGTGGGGGCAACCCACCAACCACTGCAAGTCATGTTGGGGGCATTGATTCAGTTGAGAAACCTATATGAATAAGATGTAAGCTTAAGTTCCCATGTAAGCTTTGCAAGGTAGATCACCTTACTCATTTGTGCCATGATATTGTCGTCATACGAAGAGTGTGGTCCTTGTTTGAAGACCTTTCTAGTTTCGAGTCATCTTTGGTTTCCCAACAACATATTCAGTCATTGGTTGATGAAATGGTCGCGTCGATGTAATATTTGGTCAACACCACTCTCATTTTCAGGGGTGATGTGTCTCTTAACCATGTTGTCTCACATCTTATTCAACTATTGGTTGAGGAAGTGGTCATGTTGATGCAATCTTCGGTCGATCCCACTCTTCTCTTGGAGAAAGACAAGTTTACAAAAGTGGTATCAACAATAAAATATTCGGTTGATCCGACTCTTCTTCAGGGAGTGATGCGACTTTGAATTGTGCCTTTAGCATTTCTAGTTCAGTACCTTATAAACAAGGAGGCAATCCACTCTCTTTGAGTCTGCTCCCTCCAAGTCCTAGGATTGTTTCCTTTGATTGGAACGATCTTGTTGAGTCTCATCTTCCTTCTTCTGCACCTTTCTAGATAAAGGTTAAAGTTAATTCAATAGGCATTTATCGATGTATTGTAGACAAAGGATCCTCTGCAAGTATTTTATCCTCCTAAGCTTGGAAAGTTTTGGGTTCTCCCAAGCTTCTGTCAACTACTAGTGATTTGTTGGCTTTCAATAGAAGACCTAGTGAATGTTTGGGGATTCTTCTTTAGTTGCCTATCACGTTAAGTGGAAAGACTATCCTAGTCGATCTATTAGTGGTGTCAGGCCCTTCAGATTTCAATATGCTTCTTGGGCATGATTATGTTTATGCTATGAATGCTATGGTGTATATGCTCTTGTGTGTGATGCATTTCCCTCACAATGGAGGCATTGTCACTATTGATCAACTTTCATCTGATAATCACCATCCTAGTTCATCTTTAGCTAGAGTTTACCCTTTGTATGTTCCTAGTGTTTGAGTAGACACTACCCTGCCATGGGTGAATTATGTGGTGTTATATCCTCGGTGTTCAATTTCTCATGAGAAAGGAAATTTACAATCATGTTCACCTTCTTGAGACAAGGTCTCAACAATTGATCAGGTGTTGTATCCAATAAGGGTCTGTAAGTCTTTGCTTTCCCCTTTTGGCCTGAGTGATACAATGTTTCCTATTGATTCTGATCTTACTCTTTGTGACACTCAAGCCCTATTATTTGTGTGTTGTCAAGCCCCAGTTTCATGGATGTTGAGTTGCCTTCATATGACGCTATCCTTGAAGTTATGCTTATGTATTTTCGACCTCTTGTTGAATTGGAAACGTTACTAGTTGGTTACCGAAGAAACCCTTGGCCTGAGCCTAGGCTCTACCTAGAGTACTAATATGCATAAGTCGCAAGGTTGTGCATTACTATGTACATTTTGTACTTTTAGTGTTTCTTGTTTTCAACTTTCGTATTTAGTAACACTTGCTTTTATTAAAGGTTTCTATATTGGATTTATTAACTTATGGCTGAATGTTTTGGTCTTATATACGAGACTTTAAAGACATTTTTTTTTATACTTTTTCTTCCATGTCAATCTGTTCTGAGAAAGTAATTATCTTAAAACTGGCATATAGGTTAGATTTTCCCCTTCATGCATTTTTTGCATTATCTATTTCTTGTTTCATTTTGCCTTGGGATCAGCCCCATTGAGTTGCGACATGAAACCTTCCTTTTTGTTTATAAGTGTTGTAATTCATGTGGTAGAGCCTACCGTTCATGGGTGCCCTAGTTAAGTGTTGTAATTCATGTGGTAGAGCCTACCGTTCATGGGTGCCCTAGTTAGAACCTTGTTTACAATTTGGCGCCCATTATGAAATAATTTCATAGGCTTGAGAGACTTGTTTAGTCCCACCATGATTTTGCGTTGAAGCTTCATATTTTCTTCTTAATATTTTTCTGGCCAATACCCCATGGGGCTCCCTCATTTATGTGTTGAGTTGTATTTGCATTGCATATCAACCACTTGCGCTTTTTGGTCTTAGTTCCAGCTTTAGCTTGTTGTTCTATAGCCACTTGTATATGAATTCTTGATCAAAAGCTAACCTTGCAATACTATGCCTATGTGACTCAATACCTTTTACCCCTGGAGGATACATTCCCCTAAGTGTCCTTATCTTGCACATGCTTCCTTGCATTGATAACAGGTATGCTCCTTACGCTCTGGAACTAGTTTGCTTGCCCGTGACACCCGTTTCCTCCATTGTACTATAGCATTCTTTTATTCTTTTTTCAGGCTCTATAATATGAAAAGAAAAAAAGAAAAGAAAAGAAAGAGGGGGGGAAAGCATCTATCTCTTTGTTTGGAAACAATCCTTTCTCCCTTGAACAAAGAACAATCTTTGAGTCAGTGTCTCAATATTTTTGGGTTTAGTATGTCCATAGGACATTGTGCCCGTTACATAGAGTTGGTACTCCTTCGACTGGTTATTGTTCCAGTTACTATGAAGAGTTTATTGATTTCTCCTGCATAACAAACTTATGTCAATTTTCATTCCTAAATTCCATGCTGACTTAGTCACATAATGTGTTGTGCTTTAATTAAGGGGATGTTTCAGCCTGATTAAACAATTCTGCAAAAATCCTTGACTTTTCGAGTTTCCCTTCTCGTGTCAGTCAAGTACTTCGCAATTTCACAAGTATCTTTGTATCTCAATCGTGCTAGTATAGAAGGTCCTCATTGACTTCTTGTTGGTCGATCTACTCTTATCGACTACAACTCATTTCTCTGAGAGTATGACCTAGGGTTGCACCCTAGGCCTATTTTCATTATTGATATGTGACTTTGCACTTAGCATATGATAGACCATCATTGGTCGTTGGATGAGTGGTTTCCCTTGTGTTCGACGTCAACAACCATTATTATGCATGGGGATTTGTGTGGTACCTTGGTTTCCATTTGACCCCATTGGTGGATTCCTCATCTTTGTCAGTAATCTTCATTATTGGCTACTATTCAGAGAGTCTATGTTATGTTTTATTCCATCCGATACATGTCGGATTCGTACCTCGATTTGGTTCTTTCAATATTTTCATTCGAGTTCTTCCAGATATTTGGCCTTCTACTACTTATTGTGTTGGATGATGGAGGATGCCTTAATGCCCTCCTTCCAACAGATCTCTTCCTATTGACTTAAGCAAATCTTTCTTTGGGACAAGGATCTAGAGTCGTTTTTAGTATCTTGGGGCTTGTAGTCATCAATGGCAGGTTCCCTCTCTATTAACAGTGGGAATACGTCAGTGTCCCATGATCGGTAGGTTCTATCAAGTGTTCGACATCAAATCCTCTATTCACACTTGTTAGATTGTACTGGGTACCTTGACACCCATTATCATCATCGATGGGTTGTCTCGTGTTTGTTAACGGTATACATCAATGACTGATAATCAAATGATGTCTCACTATGTTCGAATTCAACATATTTATTCACATAGCATAAACTCTGTTAAGAACCAAATATCAATATAGCATAGAAAAACCTCAGAAAA